>JACEIK010002149.1:163463-182558 GCA_018107945.1 Datura stramonium | reverse complement strand
CTATTTAACACCCTTTTAATTTTTTCATGTATGCATGAGTTTTAGTTATACATGACTAAAATACATATTAGAATTGACTAAAATATCAATCATGCGTCTGAAATTTTCATGTATGCATGCACTTAGGCCATACAAGACTGAAGTGCATGTAAAAATTGACTAAAATTTAAGTCATGTGTTGAATTGTTGTTCTTAGAATTTCAACAATCCTACACGCGAGTCAACACCTAAATCTACTCCAAACAAGATCAAATTTAAAACATAAGTTTCAAGTAGTATAAAGAACAAATCACAATCATCAATTTGTCAAAAAAACAACAAATCTAACAAACTCATTTTTCATTCTTTTAATTTGTTTTCATGTATGACTGAAGTGCATATAAAATTGATAAAAATTTCAGTCATGTAGGTCTAAATTATTATGGAAGCAGACATTTTTATCTTAAATGTCCTAATATATATCTCCTCTCTCTTATATGTCAATGATATTTTTCTCACAGGTAATGATCAATAGGGAATATTTGATCTTCTTTTGTTCTTGCATGCTCATGAAAATATGAAAAACTTTAGCATTCTCCACTACTTTATTGGTATGGAAATGTATCAACAAGGGTGCACTCTTATCCTTCATCAGCATAAATATGTCCTAGATCTCTTGCCTTGTGCAAACATGCTTGATTCTCTTTCTTTGACCACTCCTCTTACTAGTGGTATCGAGCTTTTCAAGTTGGATGTCACTTCCATGTTTGATCCCACCTATTTCTTTCTTCTATTGAGTTGGTTAACGGTAAGTATAAGCTACACGCCTTGAATTCGTATAAAGCTTCTTATTCTAAGACCCTCTTTCACTTTTTGTTAGTGATCCTTTGTGTATTGATGTAAAATAAAACGTAAAATGGATACTAATTAAATGGAGCGATCAAAATAGGGAACCTTTGAAATTTTCGCTTTTTAATTTGCTAGATCTCATTATTTTTGGCCCACAAAAATGTTAATACCAAGTTAAGTTTGCACGGGGTCTCTTTGTATTTTTAAAATTTTAAAAAAATTTCGAGGTATCTTTTAAAACTCAGCAATTAAAATTAAAACAATTCTTTCTTCCTCAAACAAGTAACCCTTTCATCCTCTTTGTTCTTCCCCCAAAATTTGATCCTTTGCTGTTAAATTCTTCCACTCCTTTATCTTCTATGTGTATAATTATTATTAAGAGCTAAACTTCAAGTATATATACATTTTAGTTGCTGAAAAATGTGATGAAGGAGATGGAAGCCATTGATGACCATTAATAGAGCTTTGAAACTATAGTTCAAAAGTTCGATTTGCTATAAACGAGTTTTATTTTGAGCGGGTGATATCTCAAAGACCCAAAACGTTGAGGAGAGTTCATATTTAAAATTTGAAGCAATTTGGTTGAGGAATATCGTGTTTTTGGATCAACTTACAATAACTCATAAGATTGAAAAAGTGTTTATCATAGTGATGTGGCAGTTAGTTAGGAATACGTAACTAACTCTAAACAGAATTAGTTAGTGACATTAGTTGCTAGTGCAAATTGTCAGTAAGCGGATATATTGAAAGGAGACTAGCACAGTGACAGGATATATATTAAAACTCAGAATGAAGATGTAATGTTATTTTATATAGTCAATGCTTTAATCAAAAAATTGATGATCCCTCCAAATTAGACTGATCCTAAATTTTCATTCATGACTTAGTTTAACTAGATTTTACATGGTATCAGAGCATACAATCTAAGTGCGTGGAAGTTTGAGTTGATATCTATAATCAATTACTGTTCAATTGATTTTCTCAGATCTAAGATTATAAATCAGCAATAGGTGATGCAGTTGCAAATCAGAGGAGTTGGTGATAGATCACAATGATCCATTGTATTTACAGCCAACAGATACTCTGGGAGTGATTTTAATCTCTCTACAGCTGACAAGTGCAGTGAATCACGCTTTATGGAGTAGATACATAAAGATCGCGTTGTTTGGTAAATATAACCTAGGATTTGTAGATGGAAATTATGCTAGATCTGAGTACATTAGTGGATTTCTCAAACGGTGGGAGAGATGCAAAGCGATCGTGCTATCTTTGATCATGAATGTTGTTTCGAAGGAATTGATGATTGGAATTGCATATGCTTCTGATTCTCACAGAGTTTGGGAGAGTCTGAAGGAGAAGTTCGGCAAGGAAAACTGTGTGAGAACTTTTCATTTACATAAGGAAATAGCTTATCATTCATAAGGTAATGCCACAGTCTCAACCAATTATTCAAAGCTTAGTGATCTATGGGATGAGTTTAATGCCCTAGTTCCTCCTCCGACATGTAATTGTGAGACTTCTAGAGTATTCACGGAGCATCTTTAGAAGCACATAATTTTTCAGTTTCTTACAAGGTTGAATGACTCCTATGAAATAGCAAAGAGTCAAATCCTTATGATGCAGCCTCTACCTAACTTGAATCAGATCTATGCTTTAGTGGTGCAGGAAGAGAGGCAAAGACTTTTAACTAGTGCAACACAAGAGTTGGAAATTAATGAACCAACCGTGTTGATGAAAAGTAGATCAGGTCACAACTATAAGTCTAAGAAGTCTGATCAATATTGTGATCATTGTAAGAAGATAGGACATACTAGGGAGATATGCTACTGGTTGGTATGTAATCCAAATGGGAGATTCCAGATGGATAAATATTGTGATCATTGCAAGAAGTTGGGACATACTAGAAAGATATGCTACATGCTGGTTGGTAATCCAAATGAAAGATTTCAAATGGAGAATAAGCCTAGATATCTGATTTCAAACGTCCAGTGGAAAATAGATCTAGAATGAAATATCATCCAAAAACTACAGCTAACTATGTGACATAGGAAGCAACAATGCAGTTTCCCCTAATGCCTGATAAAATTGCACCAGTCTTCTCACCAGAACAGTACCAGTAACTACAAAAGATGATAAAAAAAAGGCAGGACACAAATACCACAACCAATATTGCTGGAACTTTAGGATCTGGCATAGGTATTACCTTGTCTCTATTGTCTAAATTGGAATAAGCCTTGTGAGTGGTAGATACTGGTGCATCAAATCATTTGGTTTGAAGGATAGAGATGTTAGATTGTTAAACTGTGTTGCCTAAAATTGGTTTAGTATATATGCCAAATGGAGAGAAATATGATATCACACATAAAGGGTTTGTTAATATATTAGAAGGCCAAAAGATTGATGATGTTTTATATGTTCCAAATTTCAAGTTTAACTTGATTTATATGTCAAAGCTAACCAAGGAGCTGCAGTGTATGGTTGCTTTTACCCTGATGTTTTCAGAATCTATATATTTGTAGGGTGTTGGGATTTGGTAAAGAATCAGAGAGATTATACATCTTTGGAGATTCAACTCAGACAGGAGGATCACTTATTTCATCCCATAATAAAGTTCCCACACCATCATCACTATCTATTGCTAAGGATCAAATAAAATTTAGTGTTTGGCATAAAAGGCTTGAACACATAGCAGTTGAGGCATTTAAGAAGATTGATGGTTTTCAACATAGTATTGTAACACCCCAAAACTTTCCTAGACCAAACTCAGACTTTGCAAGAAAAATCAGAGTGAACTAGAAATTTTTTATCTCAAAATGATCGAGACAACGAGTCGTTGTCAGAAGTAACGACCCATTGTCTAAGTCGTTGTCAGCCTGCCAATTTTATTTCGAGAACCAACGAGACATGGAATGACCTGTTGTGAGGAATAATGGGTCATCCTGTCACAGTGGTATTCCCAGCTCAGAAACCTGCCCAGACATTTCCCAGAAACAACGAGCCATCCAACGAACTGTGGTTGGCTTCAACGGCTTGTTGTTGAAACTCATTGGTTGGTTTCCAATATGGGTTGAAATCTTTCCTCTGAAGCCATGAGTGGAACCCATGACTCATTGTCACCTCTAACGAGTCGTTATATCTACCCATCGCCAGATCCAAAAGTCCTTCAGGTCAGATCAGTGGAGGCAACAATAGTTACAACGACCCATTGTTCATCCAATGAGTCGTTGTCTCCTCCCGTTGCCAATTTTTAGTGAGCATGAATTTCAGGCCTAGGACCAATGACCGATTCCAACGAGTCGTGGTGTACACCAATGACTCATTGTGTGACCCGTTGGATCTTGACGGGCAGATTTTAGAATTTTATCTTAGGGGTATTTTTGTAACTTTAAGCTATTTTAATTCCTAAACTACATCATTTTAGGCATGTTTAAGATGGGATTAAAGGTGGGGTCGACTTAATCCCTCTCAACTTACAATTTTTAAAACATAGAAGTTCCAGAAAGTTAGTGCAGAGCTAAGCTAGGGCTTCCAGTGTTCTTCAAGATTTTTCAGATTTCTTCTCAAGGATTCTTCACCAGATATGTGGGAATTCAACAAGGGAATTGCCCTTCCCTTGTACCCCAAAATCCTTCAGAAATTTCTTATCAGTTCTAGCCCTGAAGATTTGAGTTAGGGTTAATTTGTAGCCAGATTCTAATTAAATTCTTGTGGATTGTGGTTCATATGAATTCTTGCTATGTTTCCACTACTTAGTGATCATGTTGCTATTTTCTTCATGTGAAATGGTTTTATCCCTAATATTATAAATGTAGTAAATTGGGTCTTGCATAGTTGACTAAATACTAATGT
The DNA here is from genome assembly GCA_018107945.1 of Datura stramonium. Classification (NCBI taxonomy): domain Eukaryota; kingdom Viridiplantae; phylum Streptophyta; class Magnoliopsida; order Solanales; family Solanaceae; genus Datura; species Datura stramonium. Next base: position 177,881 of record JACEIK010002149.1, on the reverse strand, counting down.
TGCTTGACTCTGTTAGTTCTTGAATTTCCAAGTTATTACCATCATGTGAGTTCATAGTCAGTTGGAAAGTTAGTTCAGCCTCAGTCATAAATTAACCTTTTCAGTATCTCTTAGTAAGTCAGCTGATCAGTTTGACAATAGTCAATTATTGAGGAGTTCAGTCAGTAATACTCCCTAGTTCCAATTATCATATTGTTTCTAGACGGTTATGAAGCTTCCAAATAAGCAGCTCTGGGCCAGTCTTAGAACACCAGATTTCAGTTATCAGGTCCTACAGACTCTCAGGTTACTTCCAAATAAGTATTCTGAACCTAGTATAGGACATCAGTTTCGAGCTATCTGTTTAGATGTTAAGTTAGGACTATCCAGTGGGAGTAGGACTTAGCACCGAGCAGGCCGGGGTTCAGCGCATCCAGGTTTCCAAAACTACGTTTTCACCATATTTTTAGCCCGAACTGGTCTCATACTTATGATCATCCATCTCATCCACTATACCTTGGCAAGGTACAGTGGACTCTCGTCGATGGGGTGGATACATCACACTCCACGTCTAGCTCATGTGATTATATGTCGGTTATAGACTATCCCTCTTGTCAGTACAGTTTAGTTCAACTCAGTCTCAGTTTAGCTTAGTTCAGTCACTCAGTTCCAGGGCATGTTTATGACCGTCAGTCAGTTATAGCTCAACTTCTAGTAGTACTCAGTATCAGTTGGTCATTTCATGTTATTTCAGTACAGTTGCTTATTTTCACGCCTTATGTATTTCTCAATTACTCAGTATATTCAAAGTACTGACACATACTTTCTATGTTGTATTGTATTATGATACAAGCGCAGGTTCCCAGACTCAGCATCGTCAGTAGTTCCTCCCGATGTTTCGAGGTGAGTCCTCATCTTCCGAGGATGATGTTTTCTTTTCATTTAGTTCAGTACTTAGGCAGATTTTAGAGTTAGATAGGGGCTTGTCTCAGCTATTCGTCAGTTAGTAGTTGGCTTTCAGACACAGATATTCAGTATTCAGTATAGTTATGTTTATTCTTTTGAAACAGTATTAATCACATAATGATTTTGTACAGCTTCTGGTTATTTTTACTTAGTTTATCAATGTGATGTTATACCATGGGTTAGATTGGGGTCACTGGTAGCATCAAGTACCATGTCTCGTCCAGGGTGTAGACCCGGGTCGTGAAAAATTTAGTATTAGAGCCCTAAGTTTAGAGTATCCTAGGATGTCTTAAAGCCATATCAAGTAGAGTCCTTTTCATGGGTGTGAAGTGCGCCACACTTATGATGGAGAGGCTACAAGACGTTATTAGGAAAACTCCCTTTTGTTCATACTCCTTATCGTGTGTTGAAGTATAATCCCAAAAATGTCCTCCTAACTTGTGCTCTATTCATTTCAGTGAAAATATGCCTCTAAAATGAGGAAATGGGAGGGATGGTAATGCCAATCGACTTGCCCCACCAGCCCCGCAAGACGATCAAGTATCCTCCGTAGAATTTCGAGCAGCAATTTAGTTGTTGGCTCAGACTATGACCAACCAAGTAAACCAACAGGTGGTTCTAGTGAATGCAAATGGCATCAACTGCCGGGGTTTAGGACTTCACCCGGATGAACCCTCCAGCTTTTCATGGATCTAAGGTGGGAGAGGAACCCCAGGAGTTTGTGGATGAGGTTCAGAAGATCACCCGGATTATAAGTATTAGTTCCATAGAGAGTGCTGATCTAGATGCCTACCAATTGAAAGGGGTAGCTCAGATTTGGTACAACTAGTGGAAGAAAGGGAGGCCAGTTGAAGCAGGATCAATAGAATGGGCCAACTTCGCTATGGAATTTCTCGATAGATTCTTTCCTCAGGAATCGAGAGAGGCCAAGGTCGCTGAATTCATTAATTTGAAGCAGGGTAATAGAATAGTGAAAGAGTATGCATTGGAGTTCACTCAGCTGTCGAGGTATGCTCCAGAGATGGTTGATGAGCCAAGGGCTCGCATGCTTAAATTTGTCAATGGAGTGTCATATTTAGTACTTAAGGAGTGTAGAACTGCAATGCTCATCAAGGACATCGACCTCTCTAGTCTCATCATTCATGCACAACAGATTGAGGTAGAGAAGTTGAAAGATATTGAGCAGGAGAACAAGCGGCCTAGAACAGGTTAGTCAGATTATAGCCACCAGAGGTCCGACGAGAGTAGTCGCCTACAACAGCAGCAACAGAGAACTCTAGCGCCCCTTCTTTCCGGTCCCGTAAGGATCGAAAGGGGGAGCATCTGGCTCTCAATCCCAGAGTTACAGTTCCAGCAACCATTACCAGCTTGTCTTAAGTGTGGCAAGAACCATCCAAGTGAATGCCGCATGGGAAAAGAGGGTTGCTTCAGATGTGAGCAGTTGGGTCATAGGCTAAAGGAGTGTCTATCAGCAGGACCGGAGAAAACTCAGTGTACCACTTCAGCAGCCCCAGCAGGTCACCCAGCTCAGCAGGGTAATGCTTTAGATACGGATGGACGTTAGCACCAAAATTGTTTTTATGATTTGTCCTCTTGTCAGGATCAAGAGAGCTCACTAGACGTGGTTACGGGTATGTTACGTCTTTTCTATCTAGATGTATATGCCCTACTAGATCCAGGAGACACACTTTCATTTGTGACTACTTATAAAGATATTCAGTTTGAAATTAGTCCAGAAGTCCTTCAAAACCATTTTCAATCTCTATCCCAGTTGGTGAGTTAGTTAGAGCCAGCCGGGTATATAGAAACTTCCTAGTCTCAGTATTGAGTAAAGTTATTCTAGTTGATCCAGTACAGATAGAAATGGTCAATTTTTACCTCATTCTCGGATGGATTGGTTACATTCCAATTATGCCTCAGTCGACTGTAGAACTAGAGTCGTCAGGTTTCAGTTTCCAAATGAGCCAGTCTTAGAATGGATGGGTAATGTTTTCGCGCATAAGGGTCAGTTTATTTCCTACCTTAAGGCAAGAAAGATGATTTTGAAAGGGTGCATCTATCACCTAGTTGGGGTCAAAGATTCTAGCTCTGAGACCCCAACTATTTAGTCATTTCTAGTTGTCAGAGAATTCCCTGATGTATTTCCCGAAGTCCCTCCCGAGAGGGAAATAGACTTCGGCATAGACCTTCTTCCGGACACTCAGCCCATCTCTATTCCTCCTTATAGAATGGCTCTAGTCGAGCTTAAAGAGTTGAAGGAACAGTTGAAGGACCTTCTAGATAAGGGTTTCATCAGGCCTAACATCTCTCTATGGGGGCTTCTAGTGTTGTTCGTGCGAAAGAAAGATGGTACTCTCAGAATGTGTATCGACTACCATCAATTGAACAAAGTTACTGTCAAGAACAGGTATCCCCTACCCAGAATTGACGACTTTTTTCGATCAGCTTCAGGGAGCCAGTTTTTTTTCCAAGATAGATCTCAGGTCTGGATATCATCAGCTTAGAGTCAGGGAATGTGACATACCAAAAATAGCCTTCAGAACTCGATATGGTCAACATGAATTTTTGGTTATATCTTTTGGACTAACCAATGCTCCTACAACTTTTATGGACCTGATGAACAAGGTGTTCAAGCTGTACCTGGATATGTTCTTCATTGTGTTCATAGATGATATTTTGGTATTCTCCAGAAATAAGGAAGATCATGCTAACCATTTGAGGATAGTGTTGTAGACTCTTAGAGACTGTCAGTTGTTCACTAAATTTAACAAATGTGAATTTTGGTTGAAATCTGTAGCCTTCCTCAGTCATGTGGTTACAGGTGAGGGTATTCAGGTAGATCCTCAAAAGATAGCAGCGGTAAAAGACTGGCCAAGACCCACTTCCCCAGCTGATATCAGAAGTTTCTTAGGTTTAGCCGGCTATTATCGATAGTTTGTAGAAGGATTTTCTTCTATTGTGTATCCTCTAACTAAGATAACTCAGAAAAAGTTGAAGTTTCAGTGGTCAAATGCATGTGAGAAGAGTTTCCAAGAGTTGAAGACTCGACTCACTACAACTCCAGTTTTGACCTTACTAGAAGGAACAAATGGGTTCGTAGTCTATTGTGATGCTTCCCGAGTTGGCATCGGTTGCATTCTAATGTAGCGGGGTAAGGTGATGCTTATGCCTCCAGATAGCTCAAGGTTCATGAGAAGAATTATCCGACTCATGATCTTGAATTTGCAGTAGTGGTATTTTCTTTGAAAATATGAAGTCAATTCCTTTATGGGGTTCACATGGATGTTTTCACCTATCACAAAAGCCTTCAATATGTGTTTAGTCAGAAGGATTTGAATCTTCATCAGAGAAGGTGGTTGGAGTTATTGAAGGATTATCACATGAGTGTATTATACCACCCGGGCAAGGAAAATTTGATGGCGAATGCCTTAAGCAGGATGTCCATAGGGAGCATTGCTCATGTTGAAGAGGGTAGAAAAGAGATGGCAAAGGATATTCACAGGTTAGTGCAATTGGGAGTGTAGTTGGTGGATTCAGCTGAGGGCAGAGTAGTACTACAGAGTGGGTTAGAATCCTCGTTAGTTGTTGAGGTTAAGTCAAAGCAGGATGAAGATCCCATACTGCTTAAGCTGAAAGACACAATTCTAAGAAAGGAAGTGGAGGCTTTCTCCAAAGGGAGAGATGGTGTTCTTCGTTACCAGGGAAAATTATGTGCTTCGGACGTAGATGAACTAAGACATCGAATACTGGCAGAAGCACACAGCTCCAGATATTCTATCCACCTAGGTGCCACTAAGATGTATCGTGACCTACGGAAAATCTACTGGTGGAATGACATGAAGAGAGACATTGCAGAGTTTGTGGCTAAGTGTCCGAACTGAGAGCAAGTTAAAGTTGAACATTAGAGACCTGAGCGTATGACACAAGATATCAACATACCCACGTGGAAGTGGAAAGAAGTGAATATGGACTTTATTACAGGTCTACCTCACACTCGCCAGCAACATGATTCCATTTGGGTGATAGTAGATCGGATGACTAAGTTAGCACACTTCCTCCCAGTTAAATCTACTGACTCAACTAAGGATTATGCTAGACTGTACATCCGGGAGTTGGCCATACTGCATGGAGTACCCTTATCCATTATTTCAGATAGTGGTACCCAGTTCACCTTACATTTCTGGAGGTCATTTCAGAAAGGACTTGGTACTCAGGTCAAGCTCAGCACAGCTTTTCACCCTCAGACTGATGGACAAGCTGAGCAGACCATTCAGACCTTAAAAGATATGTTGAGAGCTTGTGTGATCGACTTCAAGGGAAGTTGGGATGATCATCTACCTCTCATCGAGTTTGCATATAACAACAGCTACTACTCCAGTATTCAGATGGCCCCATTTGAGGCATTATATGGTAGGAGGTGTGGGTCTCCAATAGGGTGGTTTGAGGTTGGAAAAGCCACTTTGGTAGGGCAAGACTCAGTTCATGAGGCTATGCAAAAAGTGCAACTTATCAGATAAAGGTTGAAAATAGCTCAAAGCCGATAGAAATCATATGCTGATGTGAGGAGAAGAGAGCTAGAATTTTCCGTAGATGATTGGGTTTATCTGAAAATTTCATCCATGAAAGGGGTGATGAAGTTTGAAAAGAAAGGGAAACTCAGTCCGAGGTACGTAGGACCCTATAGGATTTTGAGGCGAATTGGCAATATGCCCTATGAGTTAGAATTACCTTCATAGTTAGTATCTGTGAACACGCAGTCTTCCATGTGTCACTGTTGAAGAAGTGCATTGGTGATCCAACCTCAGTTGTGCCACTAGACAGTATGGGAGTGAAGGATAATGTTTATTATAAAGAATTCCCAGTTCAAATCCTAGACTGTCAGGTTCGTAAGCTGAGAAACAAGGAGGTCACTTCAGTAAAGGTCTTGTGGAGGAACCAACTAGTTGAGGGGGTCACGTGGGAAGCAGAAGCAGACATGATGACTAAATATCCCCATTTATTCCCTTCTAGTTTGATTTCAGCATCAGGTATTACATTCCTCCTCAGTACTCTATTCAGTTTCGTACTCATCACCTCTATTTATGTTTTCAATATGCATCCTAGTTGCATCAACTTAGTTAGTATGACTAAATTAGTTCGGAGTCAGTCACTCCTTCCATAAATAATTTATATCTTCAGATTGAGATTTGCAACTCCTTACCTAGTTTTCCTGTAGTTTTAGCCTTCATTTGAGAACGAATGATCCCAAGAGGGAGATATTGTAACACCCGAAAACTTTTTTAGACCAAACTTATACTTTGCATGAAAAACTAGAGTGAACCAGAAATTTTTTATCTCAGAATGATAGAGACAACGAGTTATTATCAAAAGTAACGACCCGTTGTCAGCTTGCCAGTTGCCTTTCGAGAAACAACGGGACATGGAATGAACCCATTGTAAGGAGTAAACGGTTGTTCTATCACCCGTGGTATTTCCAGTTCAGAAACCTGCTCAAACATTTCCCAAAACCAACGAGCCATCCAACGAACTGTGGTTGGCTTCGACGACTAGTTGTTGACCCTCATTGATTGGTCTAGTAAGGGTTGAAATCTTCCTTTAAAAGCCACAAGTGGAACCCATAACTCGTTTTCACCTCTAACAAGTCGTCATATCCACCCGTCGCTAGATTCAGAAGTCCTTCAGGTCAGATTAGTTGAGGCAACGGGTAGTTACAATGACCCATTGGTTCATCCAATGAGTCGTTGTCTCTTCCCGTTGCCAATTTTCAGTGAGCATGAATTTCAGGCTCGGGTCCAACGATTGGTCTCATGAGTCGTGGTGTACACCAATGACTCGTTGGATCCTGACGGGCAGATTTCAGACTTTTATCTCAGGGGAATTTTCATAACTTTCAGCTATTTTAATTACTAAACTGCATCGTTTTGGGAACATTTAAGAGGGGATTAAAGGGGGGATCAAATTAATCCCTCTCATTCCTCTTGACTTACAATTTTTAGACATGGAAGTTCCAGATAGTTAGTGTAGAGCTAAGCTAGGTCTTCCAGTCTTCTTCAAGATTCTCTAGATTTCTTCTCAAGGATTCTTCACCAGGTATGTGAGAATTCAACAAGGGAATTGCCCTTCCCTTGTTCCCCAAAGTCCTTCTGAAATTTCTTATCAATTCTAGCCCTGAAGATTTGAGTTAGGGTTAATTTGTAGCCAGATTCTGATTAAATTCTTGTGGATTATGGTTCATATGAATTCTAGCTATGTTTCCACTACTTAGTGATCATGTTACTAATTTCTTCATGTGAAATGGTTTTAGCCCTAATTCTATAAATGTAGTAAATTGGGCATTGCATAGTTGACTAGATACTAATTTTGCTTGACTCTGTTAGTTCTTGAATTTTCATGTTATTACCATCATGTGAGTTCACAATCAGTTGGCAAGTTAGTTCATCCTTAGTTAGAAATTAGCCTTTCAGTATCTCTCAAATAAGTCAGCTGATCAGTTTGACAATAGTCAGTTCCTGAGGAGTTGAGTCAGTAATACTCCCTAGTTCCAGTTATCAGATTGTTCTTAGATGGTTACGACGCTTCCAGATAAGAAGCTCTGGCCAGTCTTAGAACACCAACTTTCAGTTATCAAGTCCTAAAGACTCTCAGGTTACTTCTAGATAAGTATTCCTGACCTAGTCTAGGACATCAGTTTTGAGCTATCAGTTTAGATATCAAGTTAAGACTATCCAGTGGGAGTAGGACTTAACACTGAGCGGGCCGGGGTTCAACGCACCCAGGTTTCCAGAACTACGTTGCCACCGTAGGTTTTAGCCCGAATGGGCCTCAGACTTATGATCATCCAGCTCAGCCACTATACCTTGGCAAGGTATAGTGGGCTCTCACCGATAGGGTGGATACATCAGACTCCACGTCTAGCTCATATAATTATATGTCGGTTGTAGACTTTCCCACTTATTAGTAAAGTTTAGTTCAGCTCAGTCTTAGTTTAGCTCAGTTCAGTCACTCAGTTCCAGGGCATGTTTATGACCGTCAATCAGGGTCTATATCGACCTTATTATAGTTATAGCTCAGCTTCTAACAGTACTCAGTATTAGTTGGTCATTTGATGTTATTTTAGTACAGTTTCTTATTTTCACACCTTATATATTTCTCACTTACTCAGTACATTCATAGTACTGATGCATACTTTCTATGTTGTATCGTATTATGATACAAGTGTAGGTTTCTGAACTCAGCATCGTCAATAGTTCCTCCCGACGTTTCTAGGTGAGTCCTCATATTTCACGAATGATGTTTTCTTTTCATTTAGTTCAGTACTAATCAGATTTTAAAGTTAGCTGGGGGCTTGTCTCAGCAACTCGTCAGTTAGTAGTTGGCTTTCAAACATAGATATTCAGTATTTAGTACAATTATGTTTATTCATTCAAAATAGTATTAATTACATAATGATTTTGTACAACTTCCACTTATGTTTACTTAGTTTATCAATGTGATGTTAAACCATGGGTTAGCTTAAGGTCACTGGTGGCATCTAGTACTGTGTCTCGTCCAGGGTGTAGACTCGGGTCATGACAAGTGTGTTTGATGATAGCTGCAAAATCTATCATATATTTCTTTTAGCTACGCAAACTAAATTTCATTTTATATCTAGTTGTAGCAAGTCAGATACTGTGTTTGATCTTTTATATGCTGATATTTGGGGACCTTATAGAGTTTCAATATTTGATGGCAAATGATATTTTCTCACTATGGTAGATGATTACTCTAGATTTACTGGGCTCTTCCTGATGAATAATAAGAGTGAAACTTGTTGGATGATGAAGTCCTTATTTTCTCTAATTAAGAATCAATAATGTTGTTGTTAAGGTGCTTAGAACTGATAATGGTTCTGAGTTCATTAATTCAGGTATGCAAGAATTTATTGCATCGCAGGATACCGTTCATCAAACCACATGCATATATACACCACAACAAAATAGTATGGTGGAAAAAAGACATAGATATATTTTAGTGGTGGCAAGGGCTTTAAGATTTGAGGTTGTTGTTCCTTTAAGTTTTGGGGAGATTGTGTTCTTATTGCAGTACATATCATAAATAGACTTCTTTCCAATGTATAACATAGTAAATCTCCTTATGAAATGTTTTTCAAAACTACACCATCTTTAGATCATCTAAGGGTGTTTGGTTGTTTATCCTATGCTATTAACATAACAAGACAGGATAAATTTGCAGCCAGAGCACTTCCCACTGTGTTCATGGGATATTTTGCAACACAAAAAGGTTATAAGCTCTATGACTTGCAGTCTAAGCAGTTCATGTTCAACAGGGATGTCATCTTCAAGGAATCTGTTTTCCCATTTAAACAGATGAAGTTTAATCATGATCCCTTATTTCCTGTGCTGGAATTCACTGATGATTACTTGTGTATTCCTTCTTCTCAGCAGTGTCCACTTCCTTCATCTCCTGTTCCTCCCTAGGAGCTCTCCTTGGACATTTTTGTTGATCCATGTTTATCCCCTACTCAGTCTCAGGTGCCTTCTTCTAATCCTAAGGTAGTTACCACTAAATTAACCCCCCTCATTACCTGTGAGGCAGTCCCATAGGACAAGAACACCTCCAAAATGGTTTGGTGATTATGTGATCGGTTCTTGCACATATCTTATGTCTTATTACTTGAGTTATGATTCTGTCCTCTTGAGAATGCAGTTTGTCTAGCTGCTCAAATTGTTGAGTTAGAACGTCATTCCTATCTTGAAGCTGCTAAAGACCTAGGTGGGTGATTGCTATGCAATAAGAAATTTATGCCTTACAGGACAATAAGACTTGGGATGTTGTTGACCTACCCAAAGATAAGTCTACTATTGGATTTAAATGGGTTTTCAAGATCAAGTATAAGGCCAATGGTGATATAGAAAGGTTTAAAGCAAGGTTAGTATCCAAGGGATTCAGCCAAAAGGAAGGCCTAGACTACAAGGAAACCTTTTCATATGTTGCTAAGATGGTGACTGTCATATCTATTTTAACAGTAGTAGCTTCTCACCTTTGGCACATCTATCAAATGGTTGTTTTCAATGCCTTCATACAAGCCAACCTTCTTGAAAAGTTTTATATGAAGCTTCCTCCTAGTTTTGCCTCTCATAGAATGTCTGTTCATAAGGTTTTCAAGCTCCAGAAATCCATATATGTCTTGAAACAAACCTCTAGACAGTGGAATTTAAAGCTTACCTCTACTTTACTTGACTTAGAATTCGTTTAGAGTCATCTTGATTATTCTCTTTTCGCTCAAAAAATTGGTCCTGACTTGGTGGTGGTCCTTGTGTATGTAGATGATCTTCTTCTTTTGCAGTCCACCAGGAAATCTTTGCAGCTGAAGTTCAAGATGAAGGACCTGGGTGAGCTAAGGTTCTTTTTAAGTATTGAGTTTTCTAGGAATGCCTCTGGTATCTTAATGAATCAGAGAAAATCTACCCTTGAACTGATTACAAATTTAGGACAAGGGGGAGCAAAGCCAGTATCTACTGCAGTGGATTTTAATCAGAGGCTTACTTCTTATGAGTTTGATATGACTGCTAGACATTGTAGTTCAGATGATGTGATCTTGAAGGATGCAGAGACTTATCAAAGATTGGCAAGGAGATTGTTATATCTCATCATGACTAGGCCAGACATTACTACACTGTTCAAGTGTTAAGCTAATTCATGCACAAGCCTAAAGTACTTCATATGAATGTAACCTTTCAAATGATCAGATACATTAAAAATGCTTCAGGTCTTGGTTTATTCATGTCCTCAACTAGTTCAAATCACATAGTGGCCTCTTATGATTCAGATTGGGCTTCCTGTACACAAACCAAAAAATTAGTGACTGGTTATATTGTGAATGTAATACCCCGGAAGTGCCTAGGAGTAAACCTGCAGAAATTGGGGAAAAAGTTATAGGACGAGAGGAACAATGACTCATGGTATGTAACCACGAGCCGTGGTAGGAGGCTAGGACTGGTGATAGTGTAGACAGCGGGCGTCACAACAAGACGTTGTTAGGAAGGACGGCCCGTTGTCTAGAGTCGTGGTAAGGCAGTGGACCTTTATAGTGGAGACGACGGGTGGAAACCATGACCCGCTTTAGGATACAACGAGTCGTGCTGAGGCTCGTTGTGAAGGAGTTTAGATTTTTAGAAGAGGGAAACAACGACTGGTTCAACGACCCGTTAGACCCTAGAACGACTCGTCATGTACGTTCGTGGTTTGAATCTAAGATATGGTTGGGGCAGTGCTTAGCAAGGGCATATACCAAGGGTCGTGGTATCTTCCAACTGCCCGTTGGTTCACCCGTTGTATGGTCCAGAGACTAGTTTTCAGCGAATTCAGTAAGGGCATTTCTATCATTTCTTAGTCCTAAGGCCCTATACTATGTCGTTTTGTGTATTTTACTGGGTGTGTTAATATGGGTTAAGTCCCTAATGCATGCCCATTCCCATGCAAGAGTTTTAGAGAGGTTTTAGGGAGATTCAAGGTCTTCTTCCCCAAGTTTCCATCAATTTCTTTGTGGGTATTCAAGGAACTTCAAAATCAATCCATTCCAAGGTATGTAGGGTTTAGAATGGGTGAAATCCTTTCACACCCATGCCCAAATTTTGATTTAAATCATGGATTCTCCAATTCAAATTCTATGGGGCTTTACCCAAATGCATGAAAATGTGATTTCTCTTTATGGGTATAATTTAATTGAGTTTTAATTATTGAATCATGAATGATGGATAGGTTTTATATTATTTTCTTTAAATCATGTTTCAAGCTTTTTAAATCTGAAATGCCCATTTGATGAAGGTTCATGAAAGTTATGATTTACGATGAATATGCAATATTTTGAATTTATTGATGAAGGAAAAGCATGACTTCAAGTTAACCATGTTTATGAGCATATTTTTTAAAGAATTAAATATGATGAAGTATTGGGCAATGCCCATATATTGAAGAATGATTTACGATTTATGAACGAATTGCATGATTTATCGATTTATGATGTTGGCCAATGAAAAGGGCCTTGATTCTTGGCTAAGAATGTTTTAAAGGGGATCAATGATGATAAATGTTATATTTTAGCCAATGAATCTTAATTCATGATGAGCCTATATGCATGTTTTTGGGAGCTGTGTCTAGCACCGAGCAACCCGACGTTCGAAGGACTGCACCGGTGTCTCATAACCTCGTGCCTCCATGGGTTTCTAATGATATGATGTATTGATAATGATCCCCTCAGATGTGATATCACGCCTAATGCATGACCCTCGCCTGGCAAGCCAGGGTCAGCTCTGCCCACTTGAGTGAGATAGTTGGGGGCATCATGAAAGGCTCTACCATGATGGTGTTGGTTATNGCATGACCCTCGCCTGGCAAGCCAGGGTCAGCTCTGCCCATTTGAGTGAGATAGTTGGGGCATCATGAAAGGCTCTACCATGATGGTGTTGGTTATGACGAGTCCTCCCATTGTTACACATGTCTTATGCATTTTTATGTTTATGTTATTGGCTCAAGTTATGTTTGTTTTGATAAAGTTTACTTACGATTATGATAATGAATGATTTATGAATGATTTGAAAGTCTTGAGCCTTATGTTTTCTTACAAAGTTTACGATACAAGCACGATGTCCTTCTCCTACGCTTATTTATGAGTTTATTTTACTTTTAAATGTCTGTTTTACTTACCTTGCATACTCAGTACATTCCATGTACTGACCGCATACTTTCTATACTGTATTGTTTCATGATACAAGGTCTGGATTCCAGGCTCATCCTCATCCTTAGTCCATCTTAGCTTACACTCTCCGCTTAATGTTGAGTCCTCATGTTTCGAGGACCGTTTGACAGACTTTTATGTTATCTTGTGTTTTCAGTATAGTTCGGGTTAGTTGGGGATGTTGTCCCATCAACCCATTGTATGTAGTAGAGGCTTTCAGATAAGTATGTAGTACTCAGCCTATGCGTACATCTAGTATTTTCTGATGTTAAGCTATGGTTATGTTTTAGCTATGTTTTATGTTTAGAAATCCGCTTATTTAAATGAGATTAGTTGTATGCATGTGCCATGGGTCGGCTTGGGGTCTCTCGGGGTCCCTTGTCCCATGTCTACGATCTGGGTGTATGTTCAGGCTGTGACAAACTTGGTATCAGAGCCATAGGTTTGAAGTGTCCTAGGGTGTCTGAAAGATGCGTTAAGTAGAGTCTTTTTCATGGGTGTAAAGCGCGCCACACTTATGATGAAGAGGCTACTAGACGTGTAGGAAATGTTTCCTTCTTTTATGTTCTATGTCGTGCGATGTAAAGTCTCTCTATCCTTTTAATTCGTGCGATTCGCGATAGAAGAATTATGGCTCCTAGAAGAATGAACGGAAGGAGGGATGAAAATGATGAGGGCCACGGGGGTGGAAATGATCATAGGCATCAACGAGTCCCACCTGTTCAAGAGCCCTAGGCACCAGAGCCAGCTGCCCACGCTGAGTTTCAAGCGGCTATTCAGATGTTGGTGCAGGCCTTGACCGCGCAGGTCAATTAGCAGCCCGTTGCATAGGTCCCACAGAATGGCAATGCAGCGGTGACTTAGATTAGAGACTTCTTGAGGACGTACCCTCCTGAGTTCACAGGATCAAAGGTGGACGAGGATCCACACGAGTTCCTTGAAGGTATCTAGAAGGTCACTCAAGTTATGGGGGTGACAAACGGAGAGTGTGTTGACTTGGCCTCTTATCAGCTAAAAGAGGTCGCTCATACTTGGTACAAGCAATGGAAGGACAACAGGGCAGCGGAAGTGGGCCCTATCAGCTGGGATGAGTTCCACATGGCCTTTCTCAACAGGTTCTTCCCTCGGGAGATGAGGGAATTGAAAGCACCTGAGTTTTTTAACCTCGAGCAAGGAAAGATGACAGTGTTGGAGTATTCGCTTTAGTTCACTTGTTTGTCAAAAAATGCCCCAGAGTTAGTGATGGATCAGAGGGCGCGGGTGAGCCGATTTGTTCATGGTGTGGCTGGTTATTTAGACAAGGGTTGAAAGACTGCCATGCTTCACCAGGATATGGACTTTCCTTGCAAAGTGTTGTACGCCTAGCAGATGGAGGCGGCTCATGCGAGGGAGAGGGAGGAAAATAGGGCTCGAACGGATAGTCGTGGGTTTTCGCAGCAGAGGTCCGGCGGTGGCTACCGTCCACAGTTTCAGCAGAGGTCACTAGCTCCAATACCATTATCAGCTAGTGTTCCGTTCAGACCTAGGGGTGATCATAGGAGCAAGGCTTCAGGGTCGAGGGATCAAAGGGGCACCCAATTAGAGTATGCCTCTCCAGCCTGCGAGAAGTGCAACAAGAGTCACACCGGGGAGTGCTTGTGATCTTGGGCATAATTGCATGCCCAAGTGATACTTTATTACTTAATTTTGACTTGTTTATCTACTTTTATGTGTACATTCTCATGTGGTTTTTATGT
>JACEIK010002149.1:139120-151036 GCA_018107945.1 Datura stramonium | reverse complement strand
CAACTTAGATTTTTCACTCCACCACTCCTAGAAGTAGTTGTGAAGCTAAGTTTGGTTAAATGGTTGGAGGCACGGAAGTCCCTAATCAAGAGCATAAACCCCGTAAACCACATCCACGTAGTTCAATTGCCTACGAACTAGGTTGTCACATCCCCGCTCAACGATGTAGTTGTGAGGCTAGTTTGTCGTGTTTAGAGGCTCGAAAGACCATGAACATGCATTTTCAACTATGTGAGATGACAATTGATAATTTCATACTTAACCCATTACGAATTGTAGCATTGCATGATTATCCGGCCTTAACTCTTGTTTTGTTATGTATTGCGTCCAGATTATTTCGTGTCACCCTCAACATTTAATTACAAATTATTGAAGACTTCTAAAATCAACCTCTTAACTAACACTTGAACTTGATAATTCGTTGAACCAGTCCCTGTGGGTTCGACATTCCGGCTCTTAAAAAGGTACACTATATTACTTGTATGACTCGTACACTTGCGGGGCATCAACATGTACCCCTTACCCAGGATTGATTATTTTTTTGACCAGCTTTAGGGCGCCAAGGGCTTCTCCATGTTTGATCTCAGGTTCGGGTATCACCAGCTTATGGTTGGAGAGAGTGACATCCCAAAGACGGCTTTCAAGACTTGGTATGGTCACTACGAATTTTTTGTTATGTCTTTCGGACTAACCAATGCCCCTACAACTTTTATGGATCTAATGAATAGGGTATTTAAAGCATATTTGTACATGTTCGTGATTGTGTTCATTGGTGACATCTTGATATACTCACGGAGCGAGGAAGAGCATGTCGCTCACCTGAGGGTAGTACTTCAGACCCTCAAGGATTGTTAGCTATATGAAAAGTTCAGTAAGTGTAAATTTTTTCTATACTCGGTGGCATTTCTCGGTCATGTGGTATCAAGCAAGGATTAAGGGTAGATTTCCAGAAAATTTAGGCGGTGAAGAATTTGCCTAGACCGGTGAATCCTTCAGAAATCTGGAGTTTCTTGCGTCTAGTTGGCTACTACTGGAGGTTTGTTGAGGGTTTCTCATCTACTGCGGCACCTTTGACTAAGTTGACTCAGATAAAGGTGAAATTCAAATGGTCGGATGCTTGTGAGTAAAGCTTCCAAGAGTTGAAGACCCGACTCACTTCAGCACCGGTGTTGACTTTTCCTGAGGGTACTGATGTCTTTGTTGTATATTTTAATGCTTCCAGAGTTGGACTGGGGTGTGTGATGATGCAGCGTGGGAAGGTAATAGCATATCCTCTCAACAGTTAAAGGTTCACGAAAATAATTACCCGACCCATGATCTTGAGTTGTCTACGGTAGTGTTTGCATTGAAGATATGGCGGCATTACATGTATGGGGTCCATGTGGACGTGTTCATGGATCACAAGAGCCTGAAATATGTGTTCATGCAGAAAGATCTCAATCTTAATCAAAGGAAGTGGTTGGAGTTACTAAAGGACTACGACATGAGTGTCCTCTACCACCCGAGCAAGGCTAATATGGTTCCTAATGCACTTAGTAGGCTCTCAATGGAGAGTGTGTCCCACGTGGATGAGTGAAGGAAGGAGTTAACCAAGGATGTCCACCGACTTGCAAGATTGGGAGTTAGATTGGTCGACTCAACCGATTGCGGTGTTATTGTGCAGAATGGGTCAGAATCGTCCTTGGTCGTTTATGTCAAATCTAAGAAAGCTGAAGATTCGGTTTTCAGGAAGTTGAAGGAGGCGTGCGGAGTCAAAAGGTGGAGGTTTTCTCGCAAGGGGGAGATGGTGTGCTACATTACCAGGGTCAACTATGAGTTCCAGACGTTGATAATTTGAGGGTTCGGATATTACATGAGGCACATGGTATCAGATATTCCATCTATCCGGGATCAACGAAGATGTATCGGGACTTGCGGGAAAACTATTGGTGGGACGGTATGAAGAAGGATATCGCAGAGTTCGTAGCCAAGTGTCCAAACTATCTGCAAGTGAAGGTTGAGCACCAAAGGTCGGGAGGTGTACTTCAGGATATTAGCATTCCCACTTGGAAGTGGGAAGAAATTAATATGGATTTTATTACAGGCCTACCTCGTACTCGCCGACACTATGATTCCATTTGGGTTATGGTAGACAGGTTATCTAAGGCAGCACACTTCTTACCCTTCAAAACCACAGATTCAGCAGATGATTATGCCAAATTATATATTCGGGAGTTGGTTCGTCTTCATGGAGTGCCCTTGTCTATTATTTCAGACTGAGGTACTCAGTTTACCTCCTAGTTCTGGCGGTCTTTTCAAAAGAGACTTGGGACTCAATTTAAGCTTAACACAACATTCCATCCTCAAACGGATGGCCAGGCGGAACGAACAATCCTGCCTCTCGAGTACATGTTGAGGGCACGTGTTATGGATTTTAAAGGTAGTTGGGATGATCACTTGCCCTTAATCGAGTTTTGTTATAATAACAGTTATCACTCTAGTATCCACATGGCACCGTCGAGGCTTTTTACGGGCGGAGGTGTAGATCTCCCATCGGATGGTTTTAGGTTGGTGAGGCTTCTATGATAGGGCCAAACTCGATTCACGAGGCGATGGTAAAGGTTCAGTTGATAAGGGACCAGTTAAAAACTGCTCAGAGTCGTCAGAAATCATATGCTGATGTGAGGAGAAGAGATTTGGAGTTTGATGTGAACGATTGGGTATTTCTAAAGGTATCTCCCATGAAGGGAGTCATGTGGTTCGGAAAGAAGGGGAAACTCGGTCCTTGCTATGTTGGTCCTTACCGGGTTGTGAGGAGAGTTGGTAAGGTGGCATATGAGTTGGACTTGCCATCGGAGTTATCTTCAGTTCATCCCATCTTCCATGTGTCACTTTTGAAGAAGTGTTTGGGTGACCCAGCCTTGGTAGTTGCAGTAGACAACGTTGGGGTAAAAGACAACCTCAGTAATGAAGAAATTCCCATTGAAATCTTGGATCGTCAGGTTCGGAATTTGAGAAACAAAGAAGTAGCTTCTGTCAAAGTCTTATGGAGATATCAGCATGTTGAGGGAGCTACGTGGGAAGCCGAAGCGGACATGATGGATAGATACCCACATTTGTTCTCTACCGACTCAGTTTCGACTTCAGGTATCTGTTCTACTCTATGATCTCATCTAGTTTTCATGTTCAGTTATTCAGTTAATGTGTGCAAGTTTCTTTTATGTGTATGAATGTGTATGTGAAGCATCATATTAGTTCAGCTATGTGGTTTGGTTCGGAGGTAGTCATTCCATGAAAATTTTGGTTAAAATAATCAGTATATAGCTATGATAAATTGTATATTTATGTTTTCTGCTTGTTCCCTACATTCAAGGATGAATGTTTCCATGGGGGAGATATTGTAATACCCCGAAAAGGCCTAAGAATAGACCTGGGAGTTGAATTTGAAAAGTGTAGAAAAACTTGCAAATACCACAGGACCGACCACATAATGACTCGTGGTATTAAACCATGAGTCATTGTATGCTGTTGTTGGTTAGGGAAAGGTTGGTGGCAGTGGAGACAACGAGAGGTATGACGACCCGTTTTGGGATACAATAGGTCGTCCTTTGCAATCGTGGTCAGGGTGAGGCTGGGCGATAGGATATACAGCGGGAGACCCAATGACCCATTAGAAGTAACCATGGGTCGTTAGTTGTGGTTGCTATTGAAGGCCAATAATTTATAGTATAGGCGACGGGTTGAGACCACGGCTCGTTGGAAGGAACCACGAGTCGTGGTGAGGCTCATGGTAAGTGGGTTCAGATTTTATGGTGAGCAAAGAACGGATGTTGTTACGGATCATGGTTTCAGAGGACGAGTCGACCTGTTAGTCCGTTGGTTAATTCCGAGAGAAGGCTTTCAGCAGCCCATTCAACGAGGGACACGACGGGTCATTGGTGGTTCCCACGACCCGTTAGTACCACTCGTGGGTTCCATCCGGCAAGATTTTAGGGCAGGTTCATTAAAGGAATGTTCGACTTTTCCATGCTTTGAGACCCTAAACTACGTCGTTTCATGTATTTTGCTGAGTGTGTTAAGGTCAATTAAGTCCTTTATGGATGCCCATTCTCATGAAAAACTTAGAGATATTTTTTGGGAGATTCAAGGTCTTCTTCCCCAAGTTTCAATCAATTTCTTTGCGGGCATTAAAGGAACTTCAAAATCAGCCCATCCCCAGGTATGTTGGGTTTTAGAATGGGTGAAATTCTTCTTCACCCACGCCCAAATCTCAATTTGAATAATGAATCCTCCTATTCAAGTCTATGGGGTTTTACTCAAATGCATGAAAATGTTATTTCTCTTTATGGGTATAATTTAATTGAGTTTTAATTATTGAATCATGAATGATGGGCAGGTCATATATTATATTTTTTAAAATTATGTTTCAAGATTTTTAAATCAAACATTCCCATTTGATAAAAGTTCATGAAAATTATGATTTATGATGAATATTCAATATTTTGAATTTATTGATGACGAAAAAGCATGAATTCAAGTTAGCCATGTCTATGAACATATTTTGAAAGAATTGAATATGATGAAGTATTGGGCAATGCCCACATGTTAAATAATGATTTATGATTTATGAAGCTAATTACATGATTTATCGATTTATGATGTTGGCCAATAAAAAGGGCCTATGGTTCTTGGATAAGCATACTTTAAAGGGGATCAATGATGATAAATGTTATATTTTCACCAATGAATCTTAATGCATGATGTTATTGATTCGTGCATGAGCCTATATGAATGTTTATGGGAGCCGTGTCTAGCACCGAGCAGCCCGGCGTTCAAAGGACTACGATGGTGTCTCATAACCATGTGCCACCGTGGGTTTCTAATGATATGATGTATTGATAATGGTCCCCTCAAATGTGATATCACGCCTAATGCACGATCCTCGTCTGGAAAGTATGGTCGGCTCTGCCCATTTGAGTGAGATAGTTGGGGCATCATGAAAGGCTCTACCATGATGGTGTCGGTTATGATGAGTCCTCCCATTGTTCTGCATGTCTTATGCATTGTTATATTTATGTTATTGGCTCAAGTATGTTTTGATAATGTTTACTTATGATTATGATTTTGAACGCTTTATGAATGATTTGAAAGACTTGAGCCTTATGTTTTCTTACGAAGTTTATGAAATATGCATGATTTTCTTCTCCTACATTACGTATAAATTTTGTTTTACTTTTAAATGTCCATTTTACTTACCTTGCATACTCGGTACATTCCACGTACTGACCACATACCTTCTATGTTGTATCGTTTCATGATGCAAGGTCCGGATCTCAGGCTCATCCTCATCCTTAGCCTATCTTAGCTTATGTTCTCAGCTTATTGGTGAGTCCTCATGTTCCGAGGGATTCTTGACATACTTTTATGTTATCTTATGTTTCAGTGTCGTTCGGGTTAGTTGGGGATGTTTTCCCATCAACCCATCGTATGTAGTAGATGCTTTCAAACAATGTGTAGTATTCAGCTCATGTGTACGCTTTGAAATTCTTGTGTTTTGTTGTGTTTACGTTTTCACTATGTTTTATGTTAAGTATTCAGCTTTACTTAGATGAGATTAGATGTATGCATGTGTCATGGGTCGTCTTGGGGTGTCTCGAGGTCCCTTGTCCCGTGTCTACGATCCGGGTGTACGTTCGGGTCGTGACATCCCAAATATATACCTGTGGTGGTGCGTAGTTTATGAGATTGGACAACCTTAGAATCCCAAAGCTACTCGATACTAGACACTACTCTCAAAAAAATATATAGCTCATGTAGATATCTTTGGAGTCTCGAATCCAAAATATCTCAAAATATACCTTAAATATGGATAGTGGTGAGTCTTGACTCCAAATATCATTTTAAAACTAATCTTGTAAGCATTCGCTAAATCATGATAAAATAAACGTAACTTTACATGGGCTTTCCCAAATCATGAAATTATTCATACCTAAAATAAGCTTCATAATACAAAATCATGGAATCATAAGTTTAATAATTCATAAATATTCATGCATACTTGATAATTAATCATACTTGATATATTGGGCTTATAAGCTTGATAAATTTGAAATCATGAATTAGTAAGTAAATTAAGAGTCAAATCTGCCCTAATAGCCATAAATCATCAAATGAAACATGAGAGAATTGAACTCATAAAGATAGCATGAAATATTGCATTGAATTGTGTTAAAACCTAGAATTTCACAATTTAGAACTTGAGAAGTAGAAATCATGAAGACTTGAAAGGGCATGAGGATGGATGAATTTCCCCCATTCAGAACCCTACATACCTGGGTAAATTGATTTCCAAACTATCCTTGAAAGCCCAAGATAATTTGGGAAGAAATTAGGGAGAATTCTAACTTGATCTTGAAAGGGAATCTCAATATCTTGCATGCATGTGAGTCTAATGACTTAGAATAGACTAAACCCTCTAAAAACTAATAACAAAAAGGTTGGAAATCCTAAAACTAGTGTCTGAACTGAAAACTAATGCGGAAGCAAAACAAGGAAAACTAATTGAAAAATACCGAACAAGAATTAAGTGATATGGATTTTACTAGATCAAAGTAACAATGACTTGGCTATAGGTAAACCAAATGCCTTTACTTGAGAAACTAATCATGTTTATAATCGGATCTGGACTGCTTCGTGAGTAACGTTAGACAACAATTAATAAGTATACTAATCACCTTCTAAGAATAGAAGAAACCAAAGATATCAAGAAAGAATTATCTTACTACCATAAATAATGAACTAGTTAGATTGCAAGATAAATCCAAAAGTAATCTGCCACAAAGGTTCAAAAGAACTCTCAAATATATTAATCTTCAAAAGCTAATTTTCATGAATGAACAAACACCCCTTTATATAGTAGTGAAGAAGGGGCTGGTCGAAATATATCATAAATAAAAGTGATACTTTCTAGGACCTATAAAACTACCACACACTTTATCCTATGAAGTCACCATAGAACAAAACAACTATTAAATGGCATAGAAGGCTGCCACACACAATGTTCTAGGAGTCAACATAGAATAAAACAACTCTTAGATATAATTCTAAGAACTAATTAAAAAAATGTTGCAGTATTTCTCCATTTAGGGGATGATTTTGGATCCATTCCATCTCCTCTTGGACTTTTATTTAGGCCTTCAAATAGATTTAAGACTTGGAGAAAATATTTTCATTAGGCTTGAGATCTTCTTCCATCATAAGATACTTTTTAATAGTTAATTTCAGCCCATTAAGTTGGTCTTCAAATTTCCTTGTTCGGGTTCTTGTCGTGGGTCCTCTTGGAACTTCCATAAGCTTCCTTAATTGATGTTGAGTTGCCATGGATGTTATCATTCCCCTCTTCTTCAATATAATTCATCCTCGATTTCAATGTTGCATCAAATAAAGAAAGATCAAAAACATTAAAGGCAACACTAACTTGATATTCACTAGAAAGATCAAGTTTTTAAGCATTGTCTCCAGTCTTTTCAAGGACTTCAAATTGACCATCTCCTCTGGGGTGTAACTTAGATTTTCTTTTGGCAGGAATTCTTTCCTTCCTAAAGTGCACCCGCACTAGGTCTCCAGGCTTAATAATAACAGATTTTCGCCCCTTATTTCTTCTTAAGGCAGTTTGTGCATTCTTCCATTCAATTGCAAGCCTTGATTGTTCATGAATCTTCTTCATCATTTTATCCTTCTTCCTACCATCAAGATTAACAATATAATTAGTAGGCAAAGGCTGATTCAAGGGGGGTGAGGGGATTAAATTCATAAATAACTTTAAAAGTAGACTTACCAGTAGAAGAATGGATAGGTATATTACATGCAAACTCCACCATGGACAAATTTTCCTCCAAAAAGGTTAATTTTCCCTTTAAAATAGACCTTAGTATATTCCCTGAAGTCCTATTAACTACTTCTATTTGCCCATCAGTTTGTGGGTAACAAGATGTAAAAAATAACAATTTGTCCCTAATTTTCTCCAAAGGACTGTCTAAAAGTGACAGAAAAATATAGCTTATCACTAATAATAGTTTTAGATATACCATGTAACTTAACCACTTCTTTCACAAATAAATCAGCTACATGTGATGCATCGTTAGTCTTCGAACATTGATCAAAGTGAGCCATTTTTGAAAATCGGTCTACCACTACAAATATACTATCCTTACCATGTTTAGTTCTAAGAAGACCTAACAAAAATCCAGGGAGAAGTAAGAATAGGTAAAGAAGTTTAAATATCATGTGGTAACACTTTTGATTTGGCCTGTTTACATTCAAGACACTGAGAACACACTTTCTCAATATCCTTTCAGATGTCAGGCCAAAAAAATGTTCAAGTATATCTAAAGTTTTGGGAACTCCAATGTATCTCATGAGCCCACCACAATGTGCTTTCCTTACAAATAATTCACGCAAAGAGATGTTAGGAATACACAACTTATTTTCCTTAAAACGAAATCAATCTTGAAGATTGAACCACTCAGAAGGACCCAACTGACACTTTGTAAAAATCTTGCCAAAATCAGAATCATTAGCATAATGGCCCTTGATTTAATCAAAACCCATCAATTCAGAAGTAAGAGTAGAAACTAAGGCATGCCTTCTTGAATGTTCATTAGCAACCACATTCTCTTGTCCTTCCTTGTAAGCAACCACTTATGGAAAATTTTCAATTGAGTTCAACCCATTTTGCATTTCTATGATTAAGCTTAAGTTGGCTCTTCAAGTATCTTAAGGATTCATGGTAAGTGTTAACCACAAATTCTCTAGACCACAAATAATGTTGCCATGTAGCTAAAGCTTTTACCAAAGCGTATAGCTCTTTGTAATAAGTTGAGTAGTTAAATGTAGCTCCACTTAACTTTTCACTAAAGTATGCAATGATCTTGGAATCTTTCATTAAAACAACTCCTATTCTTCTTCCGAAGGTATCACATTCAACCTCAAAAGAATTAGAAAAATCAGGCAATTGCAAAAGAGGAGCAGAACACAATTTTTCTTTTAATAAGTTAAAAGCAACATCTTGTTCTTTTCCCCATGTGAAAACCTTGTCCTTCTTAATAAATTCAGTCAAAGGAGTAGCAATGGTGCTAAAATCTTAACAAACCTCCTATAAAAATTAGCAAGCCCATGAAAACTCCTAATCTCATTTACACTGTTAGGTTTGAGCTATTTTTTGATTGCCTTAATTTTCTCTTCATCAACTTCGACTCCCTTTGAACTGACCACAAAACCCGAGTATACCACACGATCCATACAAAAGGTACACTTTTTGAGATTAGCAAACAATTGTTTCTTCTTAAGAACTTCAAAAACTTGTTTTAGGTGTTCAACATGCTTATCATGATTTTTAGAAAAGATCAAGATATCATCAAAATAAACTACCACATACTTTCCATGAAAATCCTTAAAAATATGATTCATCAATTTCATGAAAGTGTTGGGAGAATTAGTCAAGCCAAAATGAATAACGAAGCACTCATAAAGACCATATTTGGTATTAAAAGCAGTTTTCCATTCATCTCCAGGATTCATTCAAATCTGATGGTAACCACTCTTTTAGATCAATTTTATAAAAAAAATTAGACCAATGAAATTGGTCTATCATGTCATCAAGATGAGGGATAGGATGACAATACTTTACCATAATCTTGTTGATAGCTCGACAATCAACACACATCCTCCAAGATCCATCCTTTTTGGGAACTAATAGAACAGGAACAGAGCAAGGACTCATGCTTTCTCGCACAAACCCTTTTCAAGTAACTTTTCAACTTGTCTTTGAAACTCTTTTCTCTCTTTAGGATTACTTTTATAAGTAGGCCTATTTGGAATTTTTGCTCCAAGTACAAAATCAATTTGGTGCTCGATGCCACGCAAATGTGATACACCTTTAGGAATATCCTCAGGAAAAATATCAGCAAAATTATGCAAAAGAAAAGTAACACTACTTGGCAAAGAAGAAGTTAGTATTTTAGAATTAATCACAACTTCTTTATAAGTAAGTAGTATTTGGGCAGTGCCTCTTTTCTTGCATTCAAACACTCCTTCGTTTTTATATAGAAACTCTCTTTATTCTTTTCCTTAGCCTCTTTCCTCTCATCAATATTTTCTTTTTTTCCACTCGAGCCCTTTTTTTTTTACCTCTTTTCTTATGTTTTTGCCCTCTTTCTCTCTCTCTTGGCCATCTCTCTTTTTTATTACTCTTAGACAGAACTGTTTTCTTTTTCCTCAAGCTCACTGTATTCCCTCCCCTTTGTTTTCCCATTGATTCCTGCAATCTCTTTCTAACTTCAAACACTTGAGAAGGATTTAAAGGTGCAAGAATATACTTCTTGCCATTAAGTTGAAGAGAATATCTATTCTTTCTTCCATCATGAAAAGTATGCCTATCAAACTGCTATGGACGACTAAGCAAGATATGACAAGCTTGTAAAGGAATAACATCACAAAGAGTTTCATTCTCATACCTACTAACATTGAATGAAATCATGCATTGTTTGTTGACTTTCAATTCACCACTATCATTCAACCATTGGAGTCTATAGGGCTTAGGGTGTTTCATGTATGCAAGGTCTAACATATCTTCCAAGTGTGAACTCACCGCATTTGCACAACTACAACTGTCAATAATCATAGAACAAGTTTTCCCCTTTATCCCATAAAAGGGTTCTTAACCTACCCGCGAGCTCTGTTCACTACAATCAATTCCCAAATTGATAGACATAAGCCTCCTAACTACCCGAATCAAACTATGATTAAAAGAAAGTTCTACACCATCTTCACTCTCACCTTCATCTTCTTCCTCTTCCTCACTTTTTTCACTCTCATATTCTCCTCAAGAATCTTTCTAGCTACCCCAACAAAACTATCATTAGGCAATTCTACATCATCTTCACTCATACCTCCCTATTCTTTTTCATTCTCACTGTTTTTACTCTCATATTTTCCATCTTCTCTAAAGATAATGATTCTTCTAGTTGGAAATTCATGCATCATATGCCCTCTCCCATGAAATTTATGACATTGAATGGAACTAGAAGGTTTTGACGACTTAGGAAAAAAAGATTTATGTTCGTCTTTCTCATCTACTTTACCTTTGCCTTTGTCTTCTTGAGGTCTATAAGATACTTCTTCTTTTGAACATGGCTTCTTGGAAATGGTGTTTGGTTGATTCCTCCACGAACTAGACTGATGTCTTTTTTTATTGTGGTTTTCTACTTTTATATCCAAATCTACTAACTCATCTAAAGTTACATATGGTTGTATCTCTACTACATCAACTATTTGTCTATTTAAACTATTAAGAAATCTAACCATAGTAGCCTCTTCGTCTTCCATGCAATTAGCTTGGATCATAACCATATCCATAGCCTTAAACTATTCATCAATAGCCATGGTTCCTTGCTTAATTGATTAAAGACACTATTGTAGGTCTCTTTGAAAATGGGAAGGTAGAAACCTTTTCTTCATGACTCACTTCATCTCAGCCCAAGAAGCAATGAGTGGTTTTCCATCTTGTTGTCTATCCCTTGTAAGACTTTTCCACCAAATAGAAGCATAGTTAGAAAATTTAACAACATTAAGCTTAACCTTTTTACCTTCTGAATAGTTGTGACGATGAAAAATGGCATCAACTCTCCGCTCCCAATCAAGGTACAAATTTGTATCTCTTATTCCTTTTGAAAAATGACATCTTCATCTTTATGCCATTTATGTTGTCATCTTCTAATCTATCTCGTTGTCCCCTCCTATCTCTCCCCATTCTATCTAGATTTATATCAAAATCATCAACCAAATCATATATAGGATTTTCTTGATTCAAAATGGGGGCATGGGGTACATTCCTCCTATTTTGAGGTCTAGGATTATTTTGGAGTGGTCAACAGGTTG
>JACEIK010002149.1:63825-139111 GCA_018107945.1 Datura stramonium | reverse complement strand
CTATTGCCCCATTTTGTTCAGCAATGGCATCCTTTATCTCTTGGAATTGCAAGTTCCATCTTTCAAATTGTTGGTGCATAACTTGTAAAGTAAAACCATTTATTGCTCGGATCTCCGCTTCTTGAGCAGCCCTCCTTTCACCATCACTATCACCTGTGTTAGACATCTTAAAGAAAATAGTGTAACACTCAAACTTGGCTTTTTCCCCCTCAATTGTTCTCATCACTCCTGCCTTTTTCCTCTTAAATGACCTTTGGAAAGAGACTTTGTGTATTTATAATTAACCCCACAAGTGTCAAGTTCTTAGTAGTAAAATAAGAATTTTTGGGGCACAAAAAGAAAGTGAAAAACCAACCCTAGGAAGAATAATACTTAGTTGAAACAAGACTCGGACAAAAAGAAAAATAATTTTAGAACAAGATAAAGATCTAGGATCCCCTCCTCTTGTGTTATATAAAAATATTTTTTTCTTTCCTTTTTTTTAAACAATTAGATGAGGAAAATTTCTTGAAGAGCAATAATTTTGTTTTTACTTTTTTTTAAAAAATGTTATTTTTCACTGCCAAAATAGTTTTATTGAACATCACTGCTCACTACTACAGTAACTCCTTTTTTCTCTTTGTTCAAGAAATTCCCAAGATTATCAAGAATTCAATCTTGATAGAACCGCTCTGATGCCACTTAATAACACAAGGGTTGGGAATCCTAAAACTAGAGTATGAACTTAAAACAAATGTCGAGCAAAACTAGAAAAACTAATTGAAAAATACTAAACAAGAATTAAGTGATATGAATTAGACAAGATCCAAGTAACAATGAATTGGCTATAGGTAAACCAAATGCCATTTCTTGAGAAACTAATCTAGTTTAAAATCAAATCTTGACCATTTCGTGAGTAAAGTTAAACAATGATTAATAAGTGTATTAATCGCCTTCTAAGAATACAAAGAAGAAACCAAAGATATCAAGAAAGAAATTATCTTACTACCATAAACTATGAACTAGTTAGGTTGCAAGATTAATCTAAAAGTAATCTGTCACAAAGGTTCAATAGAACTCTCCAATATATTAATCTTCAAAATGTAATTTTAATGAATAAACAAAGACCCCTTTATATAGTAGTGAAGAAGGGATTGGTCAAAAGATATCATAAATAAAAATGATACTTCCTAGGACCTATAAAACTACCACACACTAATTCATATGAAGTCACCACATAACAAAACAACTATTAAATGGCATCGAAGGATACCACACACAAAGTCCTAGGAGTCAAAATAGAATAAAACAACTCTTACATATAATTCTAGAAACTAATTAAAAAATGCTGCAGTATTTTCTCCATTTAGGGGCTAATTTGGGCTCCATTTCATCTCCTCTTAGACTTTAATTTAAGCCTTCAAATAGATTTAAGACTTGGAAAAAATATCTTCATTGGGTTTGAGAACTTCTTCCATCACAAGATACATTTTATTAGCTAATTCCATCCCATTAAGTTGGTCTTCAAATTTCCTTGTTTGGGATCTTAGAGCTTACAAAGCTTCCTTAGTTGATGTTGAGTTTCCATAGATGTTGTCAAAATCACTCCTTTCAGGGCATAAAATAATGTTATTAGGAAGTTAAGAGCCCGGGAATTTATGAAACTACCCCTAGGATTTCACATACAAAAAATATTCTAACGGCTACAACGACCACTCTAATGGGTCATTGTAGCATACCACAGACCATTTGTCCATTGTATCTAAATCACTTTCGGTACTCTGCTGAATTTCTGACCAAAGACCTATCAGGATGAGTCGTTGTATAAAACAATGACCCGTTAATCCATCCATTGCTTCTAGAGGAAATTATGTTACTCTTCTGATTCTTAGACGAACGACCAGACGGGACTAGTTGTTACTTGAAATAACGTATCTCCATATCCTCTTGTTGTCCCTGACTCAGATCTGGGCCTTTTCTGAACCCCATTCAATGACCACTTAGGATGACCCGTTGGATTTTCTAATGAGTCGTTGCTAGGCTCATTGTTTACTGAAAATTCTGACTAGGGACTTACCATGTCTTGCTAGGCTCATTGTTTACTAAAAATTCTAACTAGGGACTTACCATGAGGGACAAAACGGGTTATTGTTCCCTAAAATGACTCGTCCCTTGAGTCGTCCTATGAATCTAGTGAAATTTTTCCTGCTTTTCTCTGGTTCAACCCTCGGGTTTGATCCTAAGAACTCTGAGGGTGTTACATTATCTCCCCCTTGGAAACATTGATTCTTGAAAGTAGATTAAGCATTACTCAAAGGCTAGGGATAGAATTGAAATCCCAAAATTGAACAACTGAAGCATAAAAACTGACGGAGTGATTGACTCCGGACTGATACACATGACTAAATTGAATTCATGAAACATACATATATGCTATGACATCAAAGGAACTTAGAAACATGAACTTGACGTGAAACTTAATTGAGTACTAAGGAGGAAACTGATACCTCATGTTGGAACTGAGTCGGATGGGTAAAGATGCAGATATCTATCCATCATATTTTCTTTGTCTTCCCATGTAGCCCCCTCAACAAGCTAATTCCTCCAAAAAAACTGCACTGAAGCTACTTCTTTGTTTCTCAACTTCTAGAACTAACAATCAAGGATCTCAACAAGAACCTCCTCATAGGTAAGGCTATCTTTCACACCTATGCTCTCCACTGGAACAACTAAGGCTGGGTCACTAATGCACTTCTTCAATAGAGATACATGGAAAACTTGATGTACCAAAGCTAACTCTACTAGTAGCTCTAACTCATATGCCATTTTGTTTACTCGCCTCAAAATCCTATAAGGACCAATAAATCGGGGTCTAAGCTTTTGTTTCTTTCTGAACCTCATCACTCCCTTGATTGCAGACACCTTTAGAATAACCATTCATCAACCTCAAACTCAAGCTCTCTCCTCCTCACATCCGCATAAGATTTCTAACGAATTTGAGCTGCTTTTAGCCTTTCTCTAATAAGCTAAACTTTCCCCATGGCCTCATGAACTTAATCTAGCCTTATCAATGTAGCTTCACCTACCTTAAACAATCCAATAGGTGATTTACACCTCCACCCATAAAGAGCCTCAAACGGAGCCATCCGGATGCTGGAGTTGTAACTGTTATTGTAAAAAAAATTCGATAAAAGGAAAATGGTCATCCCAACTACCCTTGAAATCAATCACACATACTCTCAACATATCATCAAGAATCTAAATGGTCCACTCGGCCTGACCATCTGTCTGTGGATGAAAAGCTGTGCTAAGCTTTACTTGAGTACCATCTTCTTTCTGAAATAATCTCCAAAACTATGAGGTGAACTGAGTACCCCTATCTGAGATGATGGATAAAGAAACTCCATGAAACTGAACTAATTCCCGGATGTACAATCTAGAATAATCCTCAGCTGAGTCGGTAGTTTTGACTAGTAAGAAATAGGCTGAATTGGTCAACCTGTCCACAATCACCCTTTATAGAGTCATATTGTCGACATGTACGAGGAAAACTTGTAATAAAGTCCATATTAATCTCTTCATACTTCCAAGTAGGAATGCTAATATCCTGAAGCATACCCCAGGCCTCTCATGGTCAACAATAACCTTTTCGCAATTCGGGCACTTAGCCACAAACTCTGTTATGTCCTTCTTCATGCCATTCCACCAATAGACTTCCCGCAGATTATGGTACATCTTGGTGGAACCTGGGTGGATAGAATATCGAGAGCCATGAGCCTCTCTTAACATCCGCTCTCTCAAGTCATCAATAACTAGCACACACAATCAGCCGTGATGTCAGAGTACACAATCTCACCCTTGGGAGAAAATCTCCACCTTCTGATTTCGGACAACATTCTTTAATTTCACTAGAGGTCTGTTTGGAAAGCCACTATGTAATTGGAATTAGTGTAATTACTAGGGTTGTAATTACACAACCTAGTAATGACATAGTATAGTAATTACAATGAAATTAATTTTTAAAAAATAAAAGTTAATTATCAAAAATTAATATTTTACAAATATATGTCTTTATAAATTATATTAAATTAGGTATTTAGATACATATTGTCTCTAAAAATATGTTAATTAATAAAAATATATTTTTAACTAATATGATAAAAAATAATAGAAACATATTTTAAAATTAAAATATTTTAATTTAATTAATTATAAATTTTTTTAATTTTTTTAATTTTTTTAATTTTTTTAATTTTTTTAAATAAAACACTTAAAACTTAATTCTCTGATACCAAGTTTCATGCCCCACCTTGGGAGGCATGCTGATGATCTCGGAAAAATAGCATGCTAGTGATGCTTTATAACTTAGTTTTGTTTTGTTTATCGATTTAATTATATGCATTCTCATGTAATTTTATGTAAATGTAAATATATACACTAACCAACATGATTAGTTCATGTTTTTTAGGTTCAAAATGAATTTTAGGGACTAATCCATGAGTTTGGTGAAGTGGAGGCATGGAATCGGAAGTTAAAACGTGAATGTCGGCCAAGGAGGATGTGCAGGGAGAGCAGCCTACACTGCATGTTGGCAACGTGCCACGGCCCAGGCAGGCTGCGCGACCAGAGCCGTGACACGCCACCTAGCGCGTTGCACAAGCAACGTGACCTGTTGCCGACGGCAAGGGGCTGCCCCAGCGACGGGCCATTCCACGACGAGCATAATTTTACCACAATTCATTTACTATAAATAGGTCCCTTAGCTCCTAAAAATAGGACTCAATTTATTTTACGAAAAACTGCCAAGGAGTGAGGGAGGGAAGTGGGAGAACTCACCTAGGGTTCATCAATTTCATCTTCTCTTCACCAATTCTTGTAAGCTATGTTTACTTTATTAATGTTTTCTTGTAATTATAAGACATGAGTGGCTAGAACCCTCCCTCTAGGGGTGAAGCCACAAAGATATGATTGTGATTTTGCGATTTTATTTTGGTTTTAAGTTATTGATTGTTGTTATCGTCTTGCATTCTTAATTATGGTTGTTTTTATGATTGATCACCATTAAAACACACACGTTACGCGTAGGTAAATGCTTGAGAACGCAAACCTGGCAAGAACAATAAGAATGTAGGAAGCAAGTTCTTGTATTTTGATAAGATTTTGTGGTTAGGATGGAATACCTAATACCTTAATTTGGTTGATAAAATGGGAAGATAGTAAGACACCGACTAAGAATTATCACATCACCGCTCATAAAGTAGTTGTGAAGCTAAGTTTGGTTAAATTGTTGGAGGTACGAAATTGCCTCATCAATGGCATAACCCCACAAACCACATCCCACGTAGTTAATGCCCACGAACTAGAATTAACGCCCTCGCTCACAATGGTGTAGTGAGGCTAGTTTGTCGTGTTTACAGAGTTCAGGGAGTTCATGAACATGCAATTCTAATTATAAGTGAGACGACAATTAATAGATTCATGCATAAACCATTGCAAATCGTAGCATGCGTGATTATCAGAAGCTTTAACTCTAGTTGCTCCTTGAATTAATTCGAGTATTTCGGTGACGCATTTAGATTTAATTAATTCTACCAAAAACTTCTATAATCAACACATGCGGCATTTAATATCACACTTGAACTTGATAGTTAGCTGAATTGGTCAGTCCTGTGGGTTTTGACATCCGGCTCTTAAAAGAGGCCACTATATTAGTTATCGACCCGTACCGTTGTAGGACAACACATGATACCTAGTGCCACACACAAGGATCTGACTGACCTGGCAACTTTATGCACGTCTAGTGCATGCCTACGACTCAATTAAAGAAACAACTTGAGCTATATCTAGGTTGTAAACATTACGACCAAAAAAGGCTATATAGGCACTTGTAAATTAAATAGCTAACCAACAGGAAATAGAAGGGATCCTATGCGGGTTCGGCAGACCACCATGTTGTCTAGTTATAACAGAAATGAAGACGGACTACTATACTAGGCCCTACGGCCAACATACGAAGCATAACTAATTAAGGCTTATACGGCCCAGCATACAACTAACTGACTGATGAATGTAGTCTGCAAGCCTCTAAGAATCCAAGAAATAGTGGTTGGAACAGTGCCAGCCTACCCAAATGTTATAAATTTGAAATACTAAAATCTCTACAACTGGCAGCTCTAGAATGAAGGTGGCCCAGCTTGCACTCAATACGAATAAGTTTGCAACTAGAAGACCCTAAACTCTATCTGTAAACTTGCCTTGAAGCCAAGTAACACTGAGTGCTAATTGAGCATTAATAAAATATGTAATAAATATACAAGGAAGTCATAAAAGCAACAATAATGTTAGCGAAAGTAAGTAGAAAAGAGGGAAGAGGGCTTAACTTTTGTAAAAAAATTTGGTTTATTATTAATATGCATCTAACAAAACACTACACGTGAGCTACAACTGCAATCATATAATCATAAGCTATAGCTGAGACAAAGATGAAACCCAAGAACCTACTTGGGCCCCTTTAAGCCTGGAAGATACAATTAACACAAACTAACCCGGCTCGGGTCCCCATAAGCCCTAGCAGGCACACTTCAATGTTTATACCCATATCTAGGTTACTATGACTCTACTGGTGCTATAGCCAACACCAGGAGTCTATGGGTCTGCAACTAGCCAACTCGGCTCACGATGCAGTAGCGGTGTCTAGATGGTGGACTCCTATCACCCGTGCAGTCGCTTGAGGGTGTGGTGGCGATACGTCATAACATAGTCCAGCTATGGAATGGACCGTATAAGGTCCTTGGAACTCATCTTCATCCCTCGCGAATTGGCATATCGCTCCTTGGAGCAACGTCATCTAGCCCTGGAGGTGATGATGACCTAGTAACCACAGGGTGGTCATGGAAGGCTCCTAAGGTAGGGGACCCCAACCGAGGTGCCTATATTGAAGTACAATCTAGCCACTCAAGGCGTATCTAGCCTTCTAGGCCCTAACGCTATCTCTACTTACCCTAGAATGGGTCTATAAGGCGCACAGCGAGCACACCCCGGAGTGCTCCGAGTATCTTATCCTAGTAGCGATGCGTCTCTGGCAAATTCTAGACTGGATAGGGCGAGACCCGGAGTGTCCTAACAATACTCTAAATGTCCTACTCGGACAACTATACCTCATAAACAACTATAAGTCGCGGATGACTAATTACTTAGTTCACTACTTATAACGTTGTAGAGTGCATTCTTGGCAGACATGCTTTTAGTGGCGACCCTAATCCTCCACAGACAGCTTACCGACATTCTTAGCCTTTGAGAAATCTTGTACTAATATGGTGCTAGTCCTTTAGAATGTATCTTGGTCTGCTCCCGGATCTTATGTGACTTTTCTAGGTGATTCCTAACTTATAGACAATTTTATATAGATCTAGCCACTCACGGCGTCTACACCTACATATCTTATAAGCACAGGCTGGGATGCTGGCCCTGCCTGCATCTGCTAACAAGATCCCCTTCTTTAGGGTACCCACGAGTCTATTTGAGCTGGATACTTCCCAGTGCATCTTCTGGGCGATTTGTGTGACAACTACTAAGTCGACTAGGACGAACAACCACTAGTAGTAGCCAACTAGATGGCGAGGTTGTCACTCGAGTTTACTAGAAAACCCTAGGTTGTAGACTCTAAAATATGACCTTCCTATCTAAATTTTGGCCTTGGGGCATAAGGGTCGCCAATGGCCTCTGGCGTGCTTCACCAACAATAAAGCGCCAAACTAGTGGCTACATCACCGACTAGCGCCTATCTTGTGAACTTACTATGTCAGGCCTAATAGCTATCTATGAGCTTCTAGGGTCTAGTCCTAACAATGTAACATTCGATTCTACTAACATTATGAACTAGAGAACAAAGGAGTTTCTATGACACTTAAGAAAGTATGTCACACTTGACTTCGTTCTTTCCTTACAAGGAATCTTGCAATATGATCCTTATACGTTTTATAGCAGCTAACCACAACATATGTAATCGTAGTCTACTGATAGCAACTAATCACAGTATATCTGATCCTCATATTCTAGCAACAATGAATTACAACATGATAATTTATCAAGTTAAAACATAGGTCGTATAACTATGCGATGAGAATGACTTGCCGAGGGATAAGCCTTACATACCTCGAATACTGATTCACAGTTATCACAGTGAGTTTTAGTTGTGTCAACAACTCTTCCAACTAATAGCCATAATCCACGAGAGAAAGAAACTAATTTTAATACCAAATTTGGCCAAAACGGCAACTTTTAATACTAATAGTAATAATACTTCAACTTCACAAAATACGGCCGTAATCGTATAATTTCTCGAGGTTCAGAAGGGAGAAATACATTACTTGATGCCTGTGATCGTTTAAGGATCACTTTGAAATTCTGATCACTTTTACTCAGGCGGGGTTCGTTGCGAGCATATTTTGAGAAACTAACTTTATATTAATTCTCCCTGCATGCTTATAACGTGATACTTGAAGTTAATTTAGTTTTAGACGCTATGTTTGGCAGCGTAAATGGATGAAAATAACTTGAATTCTTCGTATCTCTCTCTCACGGCTGAACTTGTATCAAAATGAATTGAAATGAACTAAGGGACTATTTATATAATTAGGGTGGTGGCCCCGAGGGTCTGTGTACGGACCCTGTCATGCAAAAGTTGGCGTGTCACGGAGCCCAACGCGCTGGGGAGGGTCAGTGACACATTGCCCCTTTGGGCAGTTTGCTCGGGCCTTCTCCCTTGTAACCTCGATTTCGCGCTCGTTGACAGCACTGCGGTCCTTTCTCATATGTGACCATACTCTAAAACTCCTGACTAACGTAAGAATTGGCCAATTAAATGTTAGGAACTTACAAGGTTTAACATCCTCCCCCCTTTAAGGAACATTCATCCTCGAATGTCACTTTAGCTTACGGGCATCTAACTCTTTTAATTACAATGCGGAAAAATTGGCAAAGTCTCCCCCATCTGGACTATCTGAAAAACTTGATAAAAGGTATAATACAGGCTTCTTACAGGCACTATAGAAACTATTTCTCAACAAGATAGTACTCAACAGATCAATATGGCTAACATGAATAGTACCATAAAAACTGAATAACAATTTACCTTAATTGCATAGCTTTAGTTAATCCTGGAACAAGTAGAGATATCTGGATCTCATCGCCCTCGGCTTCCCAGGTCATCTCTTCTTTATTCTTATTCTCCCACAGTACTTTAGCAGGCTACATCTTTGGTTCTCAACCTTCGAACATGCTAATCTAGTAGGACAACTGGAATCTCTTTATGGGTTAACTCCTCAATAGCGAGCGTCCTCAACGGGACACGAGTCTCTTATGTGTTTCCACAACATTTGTCATGCAAAAGACTGAATGGACAAATTTCAATTCTGAAGAATTCTAGCCCATATTCCACATTTTCCTACTCTCAGGGAATACGATATGGCCAACGAACCTAAGGCTAAGCTTGCTTCTCTAAATCACAGTAACGCCTTTCATTGGCGAAAGTTTGTCGAGAATACTGACCAATGTTTTAATCCTTAACTTTCTATGTTGTACATTAGAGTAAGACTTTCGACGACCTTGGGCTATCGGTACCCATTCATTAATAAATTAACTCTTTCACCTGCCGATTATAATATTTCCTAGTTCACTACCATTGATTTATGTTCTTCGGTGGTCATATGGGAGTCTACATCTCCACCCATAACAGACCTCCAGCATCCGAACCGAGTGCTCTGCTTAGACATTTGTTCGGAGATGAGGAGTCATACTCAACAACGCGCATCCCTACCTGCTCTGAAAGCCCTTCTAAAACATAGTGTTTCATTGTGCCTTTCGATCAGAATTGACTAGATACTTGGGCTCTACGCAAGCTGACTTGCTCCTTTAAGTATTTAATTACATAACCTTTAGCTGAAATATAACTCACCTAGCAAAACATGAATTGACCTTGTTAGTCTTTCTATACTGACTCAAATGAGGTCAATTTACACCTGGTATGAGGGCAACGGTATTTGGGCTGGCTCCTCCTCGCTTTGCTCGAGCATGGGTATCCACGAGTTAGTGCGCAGGTTCCTTCCGCCCCAGTCTTCCCCTTGGCTGGTCATTGGAGCTCTACGTTATGACCCAATAATATTTTCCCTCTTCTCATGCCATCAGTAGGTCTTTCCCTTACAACCTAATGCGTCTTCTGATTAAACTCTGGGTGGAGGAAGTAAGACGCGGTACACCTTAACTAGAGTGCAGTAGCGAAGTTACGCCACCTTTAGAGGCATAAGATTCGACCTCTTGGTCTCAAGACTTAGCCCCTTATTATCTTAAAAGCCAATAAATTCCCTGCTGGGACTTGTTTCTAGATTTTACTACGTTAAGTCTCTATGTCACTACTCCTTTACTTCCATAATCGGTGGTAATATTACGGTGTTACGAGGTTACAATCTCATTACCTCTTAGCCCCATCGGCTGATGCCTATTTTTCAGCATGCAATGGTGTTCTCATGCTCACAATCAATTTACTTTTAGTCTAGGGGTGATTCTGTTTCCCCTCAGAATTAAGTACTTATGATTTTCCCCTGCCCTCCTTAGACCGAGCTCACAGGGTTCGTGCCTAATCTTGGGCAGAAATTATATGCAAAGTGATACTCAAATGCTTCATTTCATCTTGTTATCTATAGATTGTTTGCGCATTCTCATATAATTTGTAGTTAAAATGTGAATTTATACTAACCAACATGATTAGTGTTGTTTGCAGGAAAAATGTAATTTTAAGGCTACGATGCATGTTGGTGAAAATTGGGAAAGGACAGGGCGAGCGATTGAAAGGTCAAAAGGAAACGGCAAATAAAGGGCTCCGCGATGGAGCCGTGTCACGTTGCCATCCTTGAAACATTCTGCCCCGGATGTGTTATGTTGGTAATTTCCAGTGAAGCTCCGCGTTGCCTCCGTGAAATGGAGGCAATGCCACCTGGCTCCTGGCCGTGGCACGTTGGGCATATTTACGGAACATCAAATTCCAGTGAGGTTCGCGTCGGCGCCATGGCCGTTGGCCAAGCGCGTTGCATGCCGTGGCACGCGGAGGATTAAATGCTGAGGACCTGATTCCAGAGAGGGTCCGCGATTAAGCCGTGTCCGCACCGGCAGTGCTCCGCGATGCACTCCATTGCATGTTGCTGTTATTTCGGGAAAAATTTCCACTAGTATAAATAGCACACTTAGGTTCATTTTAATTATTCTGACTTAGTTGAGCAAGGACGTTGGTTACGGGCAGTTAAGGAGACGAAAATCTTAGGGGTTCTTCTCTATCTCTTTCTCCTTTATTTCAATTGTTTGTATGATTTATACTCATTTGATAATGTTTAATCCAAATAATTGGCTAAATTCACTTCTTGCGGAGGGTAAGAACATTTGTAGAGGATTGTAATTGTTGATCATTTTGGTTTTTCATCTTTTCTTCCATGGTTGTTCTATCAATTCTTGTTTGGCCAATGTTAATGTATATCTAAAATCCAGTTTTTATCTTGAAAAGAAAGAAATTGGAAAGGTTTGAATTGGTAGGATATGACTCTTACTTAGTTTGGGAAAATTGAGAATTGATTTACCTTGAGGAATAGAAATATATGCGAAAGTCGTATTAGTCAATTACGAAATCGGTTTTGTATGGATAGAACTTGAATTTCTTTTATCACAGAAAAGTAGGTTGAAGGTTCATGATTCTTAAGTTGGGTAGAATACGAAAGTTTCTATTCATAGGCAATAATTCTTGACTAGAAACCCGAAGGAAAGATTAACCGAATTGTATCGATAAATTACTTCCCTGCATGTTCATTGTAGCCTCAGCTTGCTCATTACTATAGTTCAGACTCACTTTATAATTTTATTTTAGATTAGTATAAATTGGAAACCAACTCTCAAATCTTACGTAAATTGTTGCCTGCATTTTTAAAGTTATCGTTCATTAACACTTAATTCGAATATTACCTTGGTTCGATCCCACTGTGGGATCGATACTTAGCTTACTTTAGCCATTTTACTTGTTCAACCACGTGAACTTGCGTGTAGTTGCGAAAAGAACCGAACAAGCTTTGCGCGCCGTTGCCGGGGACTGGCAATTGGTAAAATTGTTTTCTTAAGTGTTAGTTTACGATTTCTTTATTAGTGTCGACAACTTGATCTTAGCCTGTCTTTTGCAGATATTGGATTACATTGAACAACGGCAAGAGACAAGGAGCTGGTGGATTCATACTTAGAGCCGGAAAGACAATTCCATCGTCAACGAAGAGAAGCTTTAGAGAGAAAGCTGCAGTTGCTCGATTAAACAATCTGGAGCAACCACGAAGTCACCACTTGTAAGGGCGGTGTTAGTTCAGAAATGACAGCTAGGCCGGTTCGCGCTGGCAATCCCACATGCTAACGGCGTTACATCCAAGCATTCACAAACCTGAGCCAGGAGGGAGGTTCAAGCTGAAACAGAATATGGTGCAATTGTTGCACACCTGTGGGCAATTCACAGTCTCCTACGAGGATCCACAACAACATCTCCAAAACTTTTTGGAGATAGAAGTGTTCCCTTACATCCCTGCTGGAGTATCATCCGGTGGAAGTCGAACACATTTGTTCCCATTTTCACTCTTGGGAGAAGCAAAGAGGTGGTTAAAGGCTGAGCCACCTAATTCCATCACCCACTTGGGATGATCTTGCAAGAAAATTTTTGATACGGTTCTTTCCATCTGGTAAAACAGCAAGACTTAGAAGTCAGATTCCTAAGTTTTAAACAAAGGGAGGATCTGTATCAAGCTTGGGAAGATTTCAAATCCATGTTACAGGATTGTCCTACCATCACCAATCCAATGATGTCTTTGGTGCGTATTACTTTAATAGAGGTTTGGAACCCCACACAAAAAATTTTGCTAGACTCAGCAGCTGGGGACAAGCATTAGAAAAAGACATGAGGCTGGCATACTTTGTTAAACCGTATTTCTGGGAAATCAGAGTGCAATGTGGACTCTTCAAGAGGAGGAGCAAGGAAGTGGCAGGAGTCTTGGAAGTGGATGGTTGTATAGCTATCACTGCAGGATAGTTTGCATTCTGAGATCAACTCAACACCCACTTCAGCAATATGAGCTTGAATCAACCTCAAGCCCCTAGTGAATGTAGTCGACGGATTTGGTGTGAAGTATGCGGTAGTAATGAACACTCGGTTGAGTGTTGTGGTGCAAATCTGATTGATGAACTTTGTTGGTAATGTACAAAGAATTAACTACCAACAGTATGGCAGCAACTACAACTCCTAATTGGAGAGTCATCAGAATTTCTCACAGGTAGTAACAACCATCAAGAGTTGAGTTCGAATCGGGGCGCGAGGAGAAATCAGGAGAGGCGGCGAACCCTATCAGAGTCTCAATACGAAGCAACAATGCACCTCCTCCCACCACCATCCCCACAGCATTGAGAAATGTTCAAAATGATGAAAGCTAACCAAGCTCAATTGCGGGCGACTATGTGAAATTGGCAGCCGATGTAAAAAATTTCAATCGGAGTTATCTACAAAGGCGTTGGAATACCGGTTTGGGCAACTAAGTAGGAGCTCAAAACACCGGGCGAGAGGACTATCAGTGACACTGACCCAAACCCCAAGCAAGTAAATGCAGCGACCACAGGAGTAGTTTTACAACTCAAGGAGGTGGAACCGGAAAGACCATCTCGGCGGTCGGGAAGCGGTGGAGGCTGGGAGGGAACATGA
Source organism: Datura stramonium (assembly GCA_018107945.1). Classification (NCBI taxonomy): domain Eukaryota; kingdom Viridiplantae; phylum Streptophyta; class Magnoliopsida; order Solanales; family Solanaceae; genus Datura; species Datura stramonium. Next base: position 125,367 of record JACEIK010002149.1, on the reverse strand, counting down.
TGATGAGAGGGGAAGAAGAAGGAAGGCCCGAACCGGAAGACCACCACCCCACGTTCCCTTATAGATTAAAGAAACACAAGGAGGAAGCGTGTTTCTAAAAGATCATGGAGGTGCTTAAACGGGTACACATTAATTTACCTCTTGTTGCTGTTTTGCAGTGAGTGCCGAAGTATGCAAAATATATCAAAGGACATCGTAGCGAACAAAAGCGGAGTTGGCGGAGTACGCTACGGTGGCGCTTACGGAGGAGTGCATTTCCTGGATACAGAACAGGTTGCCCACAAGCTCAAGGACCCTAGGGCTTTACAATCCAAATTACAATTGGGCAAAGTATCAGCTGCGGATTATGCGATTTGGGGCTTGAAACGTGCTTGATGGAAAAAATCGGTATTCAAGAAGTTGGGGCTGGGAAGTCCTAGACCAACTACAGTGATCTTGCAGTTAGCGGATCGTTTCTTTGGCTAGACTAGATGGCATTGTGGAGGTATCTTTGGTGCAAGTGGGCTCCACTTATCTTCCGTGAATTTTGTTGTCTTGGTTGGCCAGGATGCGGAAGTCCCATTTATTTTAGGACAGTCTTTCTTAGCAACCGGAAAGCTTTGATTGATGTAGTTGTAGGGCAGCTAACTATAGGGCGACAAGATGGAGGTATTTGATGTATGTAGGCCATGAAGCTTCGGCCATACATGAGCTTCAGCCAATCAATGTGCTTGATCAAAAGCGAAATTCTTGAATTGTTGAATCTCGAGATCCATTGGAAAGAGCATTGATGAACTCCGATCATTTCGGAGATAGAGATACTTATGAGATGGTGCAAATGCTGAATGAACCACAAAGGTATCGGGAAGCGGGACTTTCAGCCTCTAATGAGGTCCCTAGAACCATTGCGAAACCATCTATTGAGGAAGCACCAAATCTGGAATTCAAGCATTGCCTCCCATTTAAAATATGTCTTTTGGGGGAAGATGATGCTTTGCCGAGTCATCATCTCCGCGAATTGAAGGAGAGCCTGGGGAAAGGAAGCATTGGTGGTCCTCGGAAGGAAAGCAATGGGTGGCAAATGTCAAATATTCGGGTATCAATCCGACTTTTTGAACACGAAATTTTCCTGAGACGGAGCAAAGCCAATTGTTCGGCCTTAGCGAAGGTTGAATCGGCGATGAAGGGCGTGGTTAAGAAAGAAGTAGTGCAAGTGGCTTGATGCAAGTGTGGTCTATCCTATTTACGACGGGGAAATGGGTCAGCCCCGTTTAGTGTGTCCCAAAGGGAGGGATGACCGTGGTCACCAATGAAAAAAATGAGGCGATCCCTACACGAACCGTCAGAGGCTGGATTTGCATGGACTATAGAAAGCTCAATGAAGCCCCAAGGAAAGATCACTATCCTATCTCGTTCATGGATCGGATATTGGACAGATTGGATGGACAAGAATATTATTATTTTTCTTGATGGGTACTTTCTGGCTATAACCAAATAGTCATAGCAGGAGGATGGGAAGGACTACTTTAACATGTCCTTATGGGACACTTATGCTTTTAAGCGTATGCCATTTGGGTTATGCAATGCACCGCCACATTCGAGAGATGCATGATAGCAATCTTTCACGACATGGTGGAGGATTTCGTCGAGGTATTTATGGATGATTTCTCTGTGTTTGTTAGTCGTTTGCTACTTGTTTTGCGAGAATCTTGTGGGAGTGCTAGCTGTTGTGAAGAATCCAACCTTGTACTCAAGTGGGAGAAATGTCATTTCTTAGTCAAGGAGGGTATCGTCCTTGGCCATAAAGTGTCTTGCAAGGGGGTTGGAGGTCGATCGTGATAAGATTGAAGTTATTGGCTTCACCACCACAGTGGCAGGTGAAGGGTGTTGCGAGTTTTCCGGGCATGCGGGGTTCTCTGAGGCGGTTCATCAAAAACTTCTCCAAAATTTCTAGACCATTATGCAGATTTCTAGAAAAGAGGTGAAGTTCGAGTTTGATGATGAATGTGTCAAAGCATTCGAGGTTGGAAGCGAGGTATTAGAAGCACCTATCCTTATTTCTCAGAGATTGGGAACAACCATTTGAGCGATGTGTGATGCAACGATGTGGCTGTGGGAGCTGTATTGGGGAAGCGGAGAAATGAAATATTTCATTCTTTTAGTTAATCAAGCAAAACCTTACTGAACCTTTGCCAAAGTAATTATATAGTCACAGAAAAGGAGATGCTAGCATTGGTGTTTGTGTTTGATAAATTCAAGTCCTATTTAGTGGGTTCGCGAGTAGTTGTGTATACCGATCATGCGGCGATTCGGTATCTGTTGTTTAACAAGAAGGATTAAAAGCCCAGGCTGATCGGATTGATCTTGTTGCAAGAGAGTTCGACCTAGAAATTAAAGACAGAAAGGGCCGAGAATCAAGTGGCAGATCACCTATCACGATTGGAAAGTTTGGTATGTGAAGGAAGGTGACAACATCAAGAGGAGTTTCCCGGATAAGCAGCTCTCGGCAATAGGGAAAATTTGAGATCCCATGGTATGGTTATAGTGAACTTGCTAGTGGGTGGAGTCTATCCACCGAAGAGCTACGGCTTCAATGAGAGAAAAAAGTTGAGGCATGATTCTTGGGGTATTTTATTTAGGAGCCATACTTGTTTAAACAGGGACCGGATCAGGTTATGAGAAGATGCATCCCGGAGAGCCGGATTGCAGGGTTTGAGGTTTTCACACTTCATTGTATGAGGGCACCATGAAGGCGAGCGGACAGCGCCAAGGTGCTCTGATCGGAGTTTCTTTGGCCTACTAAAACAAACAAATTAAAAACAAAAATATAATAAACATTCAAAATTACAAAAAAAGTAAACATAATACTCTTGTGTCAAATTTCAACATAACTTAAAATAAGTTCCAATATTACTTAACTAGATATAATTCCAAAAAAAGGAAAACAAGTCTATAACATCATTAAATAATGAAACTCTACGTTAATTCATCAATTAGAAAAATAGTGTTTTTTAAATTAAAAAAATGAAATAAAAAATATGAGCAATTACATAGAATCACAAGGAGTAAAGTTTGGAAAGTGAAAAAGAAAATACAAAATAAAAATAAAAAATAATAAAATATTTTAATAATTTTTGAAATTTTGAATTTAAGTATTTAATATTTATGTAGTAGTATTTTTTTAATATAATTAATAAAAACAAAAATGAATAAATTAAAAATTAACCTCGTAATTAGACCATGTAATTTCCTGCAATTTCGCCCCCCCCTTAGGAATTGGAGAATGTAATTACACACTCTCAATTACTACTTGATTTCTGACCATGTAATTACCTGACCAAATTACAAGGCGATTTTCCAAACAAGCTCTAGAGTAGGATCCTCATCTTGCCTAGCCTTGACCTCGGACACCAATGACGATTAAGGCAATTCTGAACAATAACCATCATCATTAAGTCAACAAGGCAGCCTCTAAACAGTAAGCATGTGGTGTCCTTTTACTAGCTCTTTCTTTCATCCTCAACATGAGACAAACTCTCCATGGACAGTCTACTAAGAGAATCCGCCACTATATTGGCCTTGGCTAGATGATAAAGGACACTCATGTCATAGTCCTTGAAGCTCTAGCCATCTCCTTTGTAGAAAATTCAGGTCTTTTCACGGTGAACACGTGCTGAAGGCTCTTGTAATTCATTGAACACATCTACATGCACCCCCATAAAAATAGTGCTTCCAAATCATCAATGCAAACACCACAGCTGCCAACACTAGATCATGTGTCAGATAGTTCTTCTTATGAGTATTAAGCTATCTAGAGGCATACCCAATGACCTTACCATCTTGTATCAACACACAACCAAGACCAACACTAGAGCATCATATTACACAATGAAACCATTCGTGCCCTCTGGTAGGGTTAATATTAGAGCCGAAGTGAGTCGAGTCTGTAACTCCTGATAACTCTTCTCAAAAGCGTTTGACCACTGAAATTTGATGTTCTTCTAGGTCAACTTAGTCAACAATGCGCAGCGGATGAAAATCCCTCAATTAATCTCCTGTGTAGTAGCCAGCTAAACCCAAAAAGTTCCTAATATATGAAGGACTAAGCTGGTTTAGACCAATTCTTCTGCTATATCTTTTGAAAGCCACCTACACACCCTCGCTAGACACCACCACGGCTTCCAAAATATGTTATGGAGTTCAGCAAAAACTCACACTTATGGAACTTGTCAAATAGATGGCGTCCTTGAGGTACGCAACACAATCTCAATTAGGCGCATGCTCTTCCTTGTTGAGTATGTAGCAATATCATCTATGAAGACAATCACGAACAATATCCAAATACTACTTAGACATCATGTTCTTAAAATCCATAAAAGATGCAGGAGCATTCGTTAGTCCAATAGACATAGTATGAACTCATGACCATACCGATTCTGAAGGTTGTCTTCGGGATGTCACTCTCTCTAACTCATAGTTGATGATAGCTAGATCTGAGGCTATCCTTAGAAGCATAGCACCCTGATGCTGGTGAAAATAGTCATCAATCCTGGGAGGGATACTTATTCTTTATTGTGACCTTGTTCAACTGGCCAAATAATTAACGCATATCATAAAAGAGAACCATCCTTGTTTCAAACAAAGAGAACTAGAGCACTCCATGTAGTTTACTAGACTGATTAAACCCTTATCTAGGAGATCTTTAAGCTACTCTTTCAACTCCTTTAGCTCGGCTGGAGCCATACTATAAGGAGGAAGGGATATAGGTTATTGTATTACGGAGAAGTTCAATAACAAAGTCAATCTCCCGCACAGGAGGAATACCTGGCAAATCATTTGGAAATACTTCCGGATACTCATACTATGGGAGGCTATTTAGAAGGTTGAGGTCTCGAATATAGAATATGACTCAAACTAGATGATACACATAGCACTTAGAGATCATATTCCTGGCCTTGAGATAGAAATAATGGAAACCTACAGGCAAAGCTGAACTATCCTTCCACTCAAGAACTTGTTTACCTGAAACAGAACTCTACGTACATGTTCTCACAATGGACTCGGGCATAAAATGCATATAACCAATCCATACTAAAAATAACATCAAAATTGGCCATGTATAATACAAAGTCGGCTATGGTGACCTTTTGAAGGATTTTAGCAGGGAAATTTCTATATACCCATCAAGCTATCACTAACTCGAAGTTTGAGTAGAGATTTGCGAAGGGTTCGATAGGATATCGGAATTTGACTCCAAAACTAACAGCAACATGGAGTCCGCGAAATATAAGGTAGACCCTATATCTAAAAAGCATACACATCAATATGGAATACTCGTAACATACTAGAGACCATATCAGGAGAGGCCCTTTGCTCGACAAGAAGATAGTGTATAGAATCTATTCGGCGTTGGCTGCCACATGCACTAGATGAGGTGCCATGCTTGGGTGGGAGAGCTTCTGGAAGTGCTTGAAGTAGTAGGCCGAGGCATATCCTCTACTATTGCCATGTTTGGACGAAGGACCATCTTTGAGCATATGTCCAGGCTTCCTACACCCGCAACGACCCATCCAATACCAACAATCCACTCGTCGGGCGCCTCCTACCACACGTCTTATAAGCCAAAAATATGCTTCCTTGACATGTCCTCACGCTAGAGCCTAATCTGCCTCTCTGATCTCCTCTCGATCTGGATGTAACATTTATTGATGATGGAGCTGGGGCCGACGACCTCTGATGGGGCCCCAGGGCGTGTCCTTCACTGAACCTTTCTTTGGAACTACCAATAAGCTTCATTTCTTCTACAATTCACTCGTGTAGGCATATTTATGCAAACACATAGGCACGATTGGAGGAATGAGAGGTACTACATCGCATGACATAGATCATGAAAGAAGGGAAATATTCTAAAATGTCTTGTAGCCTCTTCCCTATAAGTGTGGCATGCTTCTTTGTCACGACCAAGTTCACTGACCCTAGTCGTAACACGGGAAAAGGAACCCCGAGGCTCAAGTCGACCCATTGCATTATCATAGCATACACTTGTGAGGAGATGACTAACATCATAAGTAAGCGGAAACTAATAACATCAATCAAATATAAACCATAAAGACAATTTAACACTTAGATACAACCTTACTTTGAATGCAATCTGAGCAAATTAAGAAAACCTTATACTAAGGCGATGAGTTCTTTGGGGACAAGCCCCCAACTAACTCCTAAAGTCCAAAAGCGTAACATAGTAAAATATGAACATAATCCATCCACGGATGAGGACTCACCAATAGTTGCTGAATAGGGAGGAATCATATCTAACCATGAGGCCGAGTTTGGAAACACAGTCTATATCCATGAAATGATATAGCACAAAAGGCGTGCGGTCAATACTTGGAATATACTGAGCATGCGGGATAACATAAACAATTAAATAAACAAATATTCGATAAGGATTTAATCAAATACATCAACACAGCTAGTTCAACATGCTATTACACATGCTCTATGATTCGCATGCACAAATATATACATCAAACTTCTTTTTAATCTCATTTATATAACCTTTTCGATCCCATGCATAAGGTTCAAGTTCTAAACATTTAATAAGGGCCAAATCTAAAATTTGGCATTACAAACTATCTTTGAATCACTGCTGGCGGCGTCTAATTCCCCAGAAACTCCAAATCTAATTCCGGGACTTAAATTTGGAAAACTGGGAAAGCTGCAGAAATGCTACTAGGCGACTCACACGACCGGTCATTATGGACAACGACTCGTTGGTCGGTCATGAGAAGGAAGTAGCGTAAGTGACAGATTACACCCAATGAGAGATTTCAAGTCTGAGTCACTGAACACGACCCATTAAGTTGCTCATGGTCAATCCTCGATTGAGGAACTTATAAGTTTGTCGATATACTTGACAGGTTGGGTAAATGAGTAGTAGTCACCTGTAATGACTTATTATGTCCCCCGTTCCGACCCTTGTAAGTTTTAGGTAGTGTACCTAACTGATTTGCACCACAAGTTGTCACATGTGGCAACAGCTCGTTAAGTGACTCGTTACCTAGTCCTAGTGTTGGATCTCCAGAAGTGAGACAGTGTGGTCCACGACTAGTGACCACGAGTCGTGGTCATTGATCACGGCTTCGTTTTGTCCCTACGTGGTGACCTGCGGGGATCCTAGGAAGTGTACTTTATGGGAGTGATGTGGTTATGTGGTCAACCATCACGACCCGTTAGGTCCCCGTTAGGAGCACCTGATAGTTTTCCTGCGATTTTCTAAGAGACATTGGTCATTGCATGTCTTTTCAGTTTCAATCGTATATATGTATTTTATCATTCCTTCCCTCACTTACTAAGTACATTAAAGTGCCGCGCATACTTTTATCTTTGTATCGTGTAATGATACAGCCACAGGGATCTCTCGGAACCCGATGCAGGTAACCGATTTTGTTCAAATATCTCTATCATCATCAGCAGTGTGAGTCCTCACACTTATTTCGAGGGCGTTATTCATTAATTTTAGTTTTACTTTATGACTACTCGGTTATACTTAGAGTTAGTTGGGGGCTTGTCCCGGCAACTCCTCGATTGGGCTTTCGAGACATAGACTTGATTTCAGATATTTTAAATCTCTATGTTCTGTTTATAATTTTCATAAACGCTATTATGTATTATTTAAAAGCTTCTGTTATGCATGTTTTACTCAAATACCCAGTATGATGACAGGTTGACTTGGAATTACTTGTGACTCCAAGTATACGTGTTCCATCCCGGGTGTACACTAAGGGCGTGACCAGGATCTTGTTTATCATCTTATTAAGCCCGTTTATAATCTGAAAGTTGGGTCATGAAACACTAAATATACTAATTTCATCATTAAAGGGAGTCTCTCTACTATGGAGGATCCCGATTAATCTAGGGAGTCACTCTATGGAGGATCCAGAGTGAAGGCTAGGGAGTCTCTCTACTATGGAGGATCCACGACTACTACTAGGGAGTCACTCTCTACTATTGAGGTTCTAGCTGAGCTAGGAGTCTTTCTCTACTATGAAGGATCCCAACTACTTCTAGGAGTAACTCTCTACTATTAAGGATCTGGCTTCCCGGGTAGGGAGTCACTCTCTACTATTAAGGATCTAGCTGACTATAGGTCTCTCTACTATGGACGATCCCAACTACTACTAGGGAGTCACTCTATACTATGGAGGCTCCCGACTAACTAGAATCTGAGTTATTGGTCTGGCTTGTTATTTTATATATATATTCCTTATATATATATATATATATATATGGTCTATGCACTAGGCTAATCGAAACATGGACATACTTTCTTGCTTTCTTCATACACCCTTCATTACGGAAGGATCGGGGCTACTTTCTACTAACAACAAGCCCAACATTCGGAAATTATCATTCCCATGCTTTATCATCATAACTCATATCATCCTGGAGCCATACTAGTATTTCTTCATAAGTATAACATTAATGAACATCTTTGGATTTCAAATCATGCATTCTACATTCTCAACATTAGAATTCTAGCTTTATATTAATCATGTATCATAGAGACATTCCCGACCCATAGAGTTCAATTCGTACCTTAACATACATGCATTAATTCATATAATCTAGATTTGCAGGGAAGCTATGTGCTTACTCATATCAAACATATCTAGCGGAATTATGTGAGAAATTGTACATCTTCATTTCATAAGACCCATTTCAAGATTTATTCCAATTCATAAGAAGATGCATTAGATAAGCCACTATCATTGATTTACTTCTCACCAAATAATTCCATCAATACATAAGGACATGCATATTTTACTCTCGATTATTCAAGTCGATGAACTCTAATTTAATCTCATTACATCTATCATTGACATATTAAAATTCTCAAGGATAATCATACAAGTTTCACGTATTAAACATTGATGCAAGGGATTTGTGATAATTTAATGAACAATTACAAAGTAATATTTAAATCTCAAATCATTCATGAGAAATATTTCAGCAACTCCACACTTTTCATCACCCAACACATAATTCAAGGTAGCCCAATGTTATGTTGTACTTACCTCGTGATCACAATAGATCTTGGAATTTGAAGGGTTGCAGGAGGATTCACCATCAGTTTAAAACCCTAAGTCATGAATTTTCTAGAATAATAGAAATTGGGAAATTTAATTAAAAACATTTTGGAGCACAAGGATGGAAGTGTATCCTTTTTGAAAAAACCGCATACCTGGTAGAGAAACCCATCTCGAAATTTCCCTTGAAGCTTGATGAACACCTTGGTGAAGTTCTTGAATCTTTAAAAAGAGAGAAGGAGAAGAGCATTGAGAGATACCTTGAGAGAATGAGGTTTAGACTTGTAGAAACCCTTAAAAACATCCCAAATAATATACAAAGCGATGTAGTTTAAAAGTTAAAGAGCAAGGAGTGTACAAGAATGCCCTTGAAGAAAGCGGAAATTTCCCTAGTTTGAAGATTCACTACTCACATAACGAGTCATCATCCCATCAAACTACTCATCATCTACTCGTTAAGCACACTAGAAAATTCACACAGTTTTATCATTCTTCAAACCATGACCAACATAACAAATCGTTACCAGCTCCAACGAATCGTTGAACCCACTCGTCAAGTGCAACGGAAGATTACTTGAACATGATTCCTCAACTCAAGATCAACATGAAGATTGGTGCTTCCTCCAACGACTCATCAAAATCCACCCGTCAAAATTCTGCTTGTATAATACTTTATGACTTCAACTCTTCACCACCCAACGACCAAACTAACGAGTCGTTGCTAGGCAAGAACGACTTATTAAATTCGTCGTGTACTTCAGGCTTGTCATCCCCTCCTTACGATTCCTCACGGGTCCAAACTACGACAGATTAGGTCTCTAACAGTCCTTCCTGACTCATTCTGAGGAAATTTTCTGCTTACTATGTTGCTGAGGTTCATCCCAACTGCAGGGTCTGATCTCAAGGACTTTCGGGTGTGCATTTCACACCCATGGAAAGACTCTGCCATGTGACTTCCAGATATCCTAGAATACCTAAACCTTTGCTCTGACACTATGTTTGTCATGACCCGATTTGGGACCCAAATCGAGAAACGAGACCTAGAACCAGGGATGGCTCCAATTGAACCAATGGCATGTGCATAGCAACCCAAGAGAATAAATTAAAGATGAAACTTAAGACAACATGAATAAGAAAAAGTCTAAAATAGAACATAGGACAAAACATAGTCAACACTCGACAAGTTGAATCATCTACATAATATTTGAAAAGCCTCTGAAACATCCAGATGAGCTGATCAGACAACACTTCTCCAACTAGCTCCTTTAAATTCGACAACTCAAGTACCAAGCAATGAAAAACTACTAACTTTCCTCAAAAATGAGGACTCACCTAAATAGGGGCTAGATTGGACCGAAGAGAAGGAGGCTACCATTAAGACTGAGCTGGATTGCCCAAACTAATATCCTGAAATAATATAGCATGAGTATGCAGTGAATTACATGAAATGTGCGAGTATGTAGGAAAGTAAAGCGTGCTTACTAAAATATTAGTTGAAATCATGTATATAAATCAAAAGATCATGATAGTAAGGACTGCATGCTGAAAACTGTATCTAAGCCATACATAATCATAAGCTGGTTATCATAATAGAACTTAATGATCTAATATTTAAAAATAGAAATCGTATGACTTATCATAGTTTAAATCATAAGTAAGCTCATAATTGATCATTGGGTTAAAGGCACATTTGTAGAATACAATCTCATAAGTAATGAACATGAATAACTGAAATTATAAGGACAATGGGAGACTCATAATATAACCGACACTATCACGATAGAGCTTATGTGATGCCACACATGCTCAAGTGGGAGCCATCCTAAGTCTTTCTAGAGGTAAGGAGCGATGGTGGTGTGATATTAGGGGTGTGCTAAAGTTTTGACTAATGACCGATTAGGATGAGTCATCGTACTAAACACCGACTCTTTACTCCATCTGTTGCTTCAAGGAAATTATGTTACTCTTCTGATTCTCTGATAACACATCATGGCAACTCATAATCGAACTAGGAAGACTTAGACGATTTCTTGAGGAAACTGTGATAAGGTCCAAAAAAGATTAATAATGGGCTGGTTAGCTGTAAAAAGTATCAACAGACGGAAAATCTAAAGTACATTGAATATTTTCTCCAAGTATTACATCTATTCAAAGGCCCAGAATTAAGTCCAAGAGGAGATGAGTGGAACCCAAATCAGCCCCTAAATGGAGAAAATATAGGTATTTTTTTAATTGTAATTTCTAGAATTAAATTTAAAGTTGTTTTATTCTATGTTGACTCCTAGGACTTTGTGTGTGGCAGCTTTCTCTGCGGTTTAATAGTTGTTTTATTAATTTTTAACTTTATAGGATAATGTGTGGTAGTCTTTTGGGTCCTAGTAAGTACCATTTCATTTATGATATCTTTAAACCTTCCTACACTACTATATAAAGGGGTCTTTGTTCATTCATAAGAAAATCATATTTTGAATATTAACATATTGCGCAGAAAGTTCTTTTGAACCTTCATGGTAGATTACTTTTGGATTTATCCCATGCAACTTAACTAGTTAATAGTTTATGGTAGTAAGATAATTTTTTCTTTCTTGATATCATTGGTTTCTTCTTGATATTCTTAGAAGGTAATTTAGACACATTTACTAATTGTTGTCTAGCGTTACTCCTGAGCGGTCAAAGATCGATTCAAATTGATTATCTTCTCAAGTAAAGGCGTTTGGTTTACCTATAGCCAATTATTTTCCTAGTTTTGCTTCCGCATTTGTTTTAAATTCATAGTCTAGTTTTGAGATTCCCAGCCTTTGTGTTATCAAGTGTTATTAGAGCAGTTCTATAAAGATTCCATTCTTGATAATCTTGGGAGTTTCTTGAGCAAAGAACGAAAAAAATTTGTTCTTGTAGCGATGCAGACGTAACGTTAAAGAATACTAGTGTGGCGTGAACGGTAACATTTTAAAAAAAGCAAAAATAAAAATTTATTGCTCTTCAAAGTTTTTCTCATTTTAATTGTTTCAAAGAAAAGAGGAAGAAAGTGAGGTTTTGAGAGGGACACAAGAAGAGGGGATCCTAGATCTTTATCTTGTTCTAAAATCCTTTCCTTTTGTTCGAGTCTTGTTTCAACTAAATCTTTTTCTTGCTACGGTTGGTTCTTCACCTTTTTTTGTTCCCCAAAATTTCTTATTTTTACTAATAAGGACTTTACACTTGTGGGGTTAAATATAAATCCACGAAGTCTCTTTCCAAAGGTCATTGAGAGGAAAAAGGTAGGAGTGGGTGAGAACAATTGAGGGAAAAAGCCAAAGTTTGAGTGATACATTATTTTCTTTAAGATGTCTAATACATGTGATAGTGATGGTGAAAGGGAGGCTGGTCAAGTAGTGGATATTCGAGCAAGAAATGATTTTACATTACAAGCTATGCACCAATAATTTGAAAGATGGAACTACAATTCCAAGACATAAAGCATGCCATTCTTGAGAAAATGAGACAATAGTTGAACTTAGGAGGGGAAATAAACCTGTTGTACCACCCACAATAATCCTAGACCTCAAAATAGAGAAATGTACTTATGTCCCCATTGTGAATCAAGAAAATCCTATTTATGATTTGTTTGATGATTTTGATATAAATCTAGATAGGATAGGGAGAGATAGAAGGGGACAACGAGCTAGATTGGAAAATGGCAACATAAATAGCATAAAGATGAAGTGCCATCTTTCAAGGGCACAAGAGATCCAAATTTGTACCTTGATTAGGGCGAGAGTTGAGGCCATTTTATCGTCACAGCTATTCGGAAGGTAAGAAGGTTAAGCTTGTGTTGTTGAATTTTCTTATTATTCTTCTATTTGGTGGAAAAATCTTATAAGGGATAGACAACAAGATAGAGAACCACCCATTGCTACTTGGCTGAGATGAAGATAGTCACGAAGAAACGATTTGTACCTTTTTCATTTTCATAGAGACTGCAACAACGTCTTCAATTAATGAAGAAAGAAACCATGGCTTGTTGATGAATACTTTAAGACTATGAATATGGCTATGATCCAAGCTAATTGCATGGAAGACGAAGAAGCTACTATGGCTAGATTTCTTAATGTTTTAAATATACAAATAACTGATGTAGTATAACCATATGTAACTTTAGATGAATTAGTAGATTTGACTATAAAAGTAGAAAAGCCAAATAAAAAGAAGACATCAGGCTAGTTCATGGAGGAGTCAGCAAACACCATTTCCAGAAGCCATGGTCAAAAGAAGAAGTATCTTCTAGACCTCAAGCAGACAAGAGCAAGGGTAAAGTAGATGAGAAAGAGGGAGCTAAATCTTTTTTGCCTAAGTCATATAAACCTTCCAGTTCCATTCAATATCACAAATGTCATGGGAGAGGGTGTATGATGCATGGTGTCCAACTAGAAGAAATGATATCTTGAGAGAAGATGAAAAATATGAGAGTGAAAAAAGTGACGATGAGAAAGAAGATGGAGGTATGAGTGAAGATGATGTAGAAATGTCTAATGATGGTCTTGTTGGGGTAGCTAGGAAGATTCTTGAAGTAGAATATGAGAGTGAAAATAGTGAGAAAGGAAGAAGAAGAAGGTGAGAGTGAAGATGGTGTAGAACTTTCTTTTTAATCATAGTTTGATTGGGGTGGTTAGGGCCTCTTGTCTTTCAGTTTGGGAATTGATAGTGATGAAAAGGGAGAATATATTCCCATACTATGTGTGGGATAAGTAAAACTTTTCTATTATTATTGACAGTGGTAGTCGTGCTAATGTGGTGAGTTCAAACTTGGTAGATATATTAGGGCTTGCATAGGATGAAACACCTAAGCCCTATAGACTCTAATGATTAATGATAGTAGTTAGTGAAAGTCAACAAACAATGCATGTTTCATTAAATGATAGTAGATATGAGGATGAAACTCTTGTGATGTGATTCAATGAAAGCTTGTCTTAACTTGCTTGGTCGTCCATGGAAGTTTTTAGGCATAATTTTCATGATGGAAGAAAAAATAGATATTCTCTTGAGCTTAATGGCAAGAAGTATACTCTTTCACCTTTAACTCCTTCTCAAGTGTTTGAAGATCAAAAGAGATTGTGGGAGTCAATGGAAAAACAAAAAAGCGGGAACAAAAGTGAGCTTGAGGGAAAGAAAGAGTTACGGAGAGGTTAGAAAAAGAGGGGGTGGCCAAGAGAGAAAAAGGAAAAACATTAAGCAAAGAGGTAAATGGGCTCAGTGGAAAAAAAAAATTTTTGGTGAGGAGGAAGAGGCTAAGGAAAAGAAAAAAGAGAGTTTCTATATAAAAGCCAAGAAGTGTCTCAATGAAAGAAAAGAGGGACTGCCCATAATACTATTTACTTATAAAAAAGTCTTCATTAATTCTGAGATACTATCTTCTTCTTTGCAAGTATTGTTACTTCTCTTTGCGGGATTTTGTTGGTATTTTCGAGGATATTCCTAAGGTCTACACCTTTGCGTGGAATTGAGCATAAAATTGACTTTGTACCTGGAGCCCAAATTCCAAATAGGCACCTTAAGTAATCTAGAGTGACAAAGAGTTGCAAAGACAAGAGGCAGTCCTTACTCTATTCGTGTTCTATTGGTGCCCAAAAAGGATGGATCTTGGAGGATGTGTGTGGATTTTTGAGTTATCAACAAGATTAAGGTAAAGTATCATCATCCTATTCCTCGTCTTGATGACATGTTAGATCAATTGCATGGGTCTAAAATTTTTCTAAAATTGATCTAAAAGTGGTTACCATGATTCAAATGATCGGAGATGAATGAAAAACTGCTTTTAAAACATGGGCTTTATGAGTGGTTAGTTATGCCTTTTGGCTTGACTAATGCACCCAACACTTTCATGAGATTGTTGAATCATATTTTTAAGGATTTTTATGGAAAGTTTATTGTGGTTTATTTTGATGATATCTTGATCTTTTCTAAAAATCTGGATGAGCATGTTGAACACCTAAAACAAGTTCTCGAAGTTCTTAAGAAGAAAAAATTGTTTTCTAAACTCAAAAAGTGTACCTTTTGTGTGGATCGTGTGGTATTCTTGGGTTTTGTGGTTAGTTCTAAGGGTGTTGAAGTTGATGAAGAGAAAATAAGGCAATCAAAGAATGGCCTAAACCTAAGAGTGTGGCGAGTTAGGAGTTTTCATGGGCTTGTTAGTTATTATAGGAGGTTTATTTAGAGATTTTAGCGCCATTGCTGCTCCTTTGACTGAAGTTATTAAGAAGGACAAGGTTTTCACATAGGCAAAAGAACAAGATGTTGCTTTTAACTTATTAAAAGTAAAATTGTGTTCTGCATCTCTTTTGTAATTTCCTGATTTTTTAAAGTCTTTTGAGGTTGAATGTGATGCCTCTAAAAGAGGAATAGGTATTCTTTTAATGCAGTATTCCAAGCCCATTGCATACTTTAGTGAAAATTTAAGTGGAGCTACATTGATTTGCTCAACTTATGACAAAGAGCTATATGCTTTGGTCAAAGGTTTTAGCTACATGACAACATTATTTGTAGTCTAGAGTTTGTGGTTAAGACTAACCATGAATCCTTAAGACACTTGATGTCAGCTAGTAAGGTATTGTAGGCATGTAAAATGGGTTGAATTCATTGAAACTTTCCCATATGTGATAGCATACAAGCAAGAAAAAGAAAATGTGGATCTTTGATGCACTTTCAATAAGGTATTTCTTAGTCTCTCTTACTTCTAAATTGATTGGTTTGATCAAATCAAGGGCCTTTATGATAATGATTCTAATTTTTTGGCAAGATTTTTGATAGAGTGTAAGTTGGGTCCTTATGAGTGGTTCAATCTTCAAGATGGACTCCTTTTTAAGGAAAATAAGTTGTGTATTCCTAATAGCTCTTTGCATGAATTATTTGTTAGGGAAGCAGATTGTGGTACTCATGGGAATCTTTGGAGTTCCCAAAATATTGGATATACTTGTTGAACATTTTTGGCCTGGCATGCGAAAGGATGTTGAGAAAGTGTGTTCCCGGTGTCTTGAATGTACACGAGGGCCAAATCAAAAGTGTTACCACATGGTCTTTATATTCCTTTACACATTCCTACTTCTCCTTGGATTAATATTTTCATGGATTTTGTATTAGGCCTGCCTAGAACTAAATATCGTAAGGATAGTATATTGGTAATTGGTAGACCGATATTATCTAAAATAGCTCATTTTATTCCATGTTTGAAGACTAACGTGCATCACGTGGTTGATTTATTTGTGAAAGAAGTGGTTAGAATTACATGGTATACCTAAAAACTATTATTAGTGATAGGGATACTAAGTTTTTAAGAATCACTTTTGGCAAGTTCTTTAGTGAAAATTGGGACTAAATTGTTATTTTCTACATCTTGTTACCCGCAAACTAATGGGCAAACAGAAGTAGTTAATAGGACTTTAGGGAATATGTCAAGGGCTATTTTAAAGGGAGAACTAACCTTTTGGGAGGAACATTTTCCCATGTTAGAGTTTTCCTACAATAGAACTATCCATTCTTCTACTGGTAAGTCTCCTTTTGTAGTTGTTTATGGATTTAATCGCCTCACCCTCTTGATTTGCTTTGCCTTTTTCTACTGATGATATTGTTAATCTTGAAGGTTGGAAGAGGCGGAAATGATGAAGAAGATTCATGAAAAACAAAACTAAATTAAATGGAAGAATGAACAAATGCCTTAAGAAGAAATAAGAGGCGAAAATCCTGTTTTAGGCTTGGAGATATAGTGTGGGTGCACTTTAGGAAGGAAAGGTTTCCTACAAAAATAAAATCCAAGTTACACCTAGAGGAATGTTCCATTTGAAGTCCTTGAAAAGATTGGAGACAATGCTTACAAACTTGATGTTCCTAGTGAATATCAAGTTAGTGCTACTGCTAATGTGGCTGATCTTTCTTTATTTGACACAACATTGAATTCGAGGATGAATTTTATTGAAAGAGAGGGAATATTAACATCCATGGCAACTCATCATCAACTAAAGAAGCTTTGGAAGTTCAAAGAGGACCCATGACAAGATCCCACAAGACCAACATAATCGGATTGAATTAGCTATTAAAAAGTGTCTTTTGATGGAAGAAGATCTCAAGCCCAATGAAGATATTTTCTCCAACTCTTACATCTATTTGAAGGCCCAAATCAAAGTCAAGAGGAGATGAAATGGAACCCAAATCAGCCACATAATGGAAAAATACTGCAGCATTTTGTTAATTAGTTTCTAGAATTAAATTTAAAGTTGTTTTATTCTATATTTGATCCTCGGACTTTGTGTGTGGAAACTTTCTATGACATTTAATAGTTGTTTTTTTATTCTGTGTTGACTTCATAGGATAATGTGTGTGGTAGTTTTCTAGGTCCTAGTAAGGAAGTATCATTTTCATTTTATGATATTTTTTGGCCAACCCCTTCTTCACTACTATATAAAGGGTCTTTGTTCATTCATGAAAATAAAATTTTGAATACTAACATATTTAGAGAGTTACGCGGATTACTTTTGGATTTATCTTGCAACCTAACTAGTTCATAGTTTATGGTAGTAAGATAATTTTGTTTCTTGATATCTTTGGTTTCTTCTTGATGATATTCTTATAAGGTGATTAGTACACTTACTAATTGTTGGCTAATGTTACTCACGAAGCGTCAAGATTCGATTCTAAACTTGATTAATTTTTTTAATTTTTTTAATTTTTTTAATTTTTTTAATTTTTTTAATTTTTTTAATTTTTTTAATTTTTTTATCTTTTTTGATTTTTTTAATATTTTTATTTGTTTTTGTATTTATTTTAAATTCATACTCTAGTTTTGAGATTCCCAACCTTTGTGTTTATCATTCTCCAACCAACGACCGGGAAAGGATGAGTCATTACATGAAACGTGACTCATCATATCCCCTCTCATTGTCCCTGACTCGAATCTTTGCCTTTTCTGAAGCCCATCCAATGACCACTCAAGATGATCCATTGGATCTTCCAATGAGTCATTGCTAGGCTTTTTGTTTGCGAATATTTTATTTGGGGACTTACCACGATGGACACAATGGGTTGTTGTTCCCTCAACGACTCGTCCCTTGAGATATCCATGACTTTGGTTAAAGTTTCCTGCTTTTCTCTGATTCCAGCCCTCTAATTTGATCCTAGAAACCACGGTATTACACGTAACATAATATGACTATGTCGGAGTGACTTATCCTGGTCTTGATTGGAGGATAGGGCATAGAAGCGATTTTGGTGCTGATTGCCACCTGTACCTGAGGTGGTGCACTACTGAGCTGAGCGACCTGGCGGACCTTCTGATGTAGTGGATTGGGCCATCTCCTTCCTGCTGATGGGCAATCTCTTAACTGTGACCCAGCTCACCGAATGGTTCTTACCACACTTAGGACATACCAGAAGGTGCGACTACTGGAGATATGGATCTATGAATGGGAGCCTAATGCTCGACCCCTCCTATCTTTCCGGGGCCTGAAAGAATGAGCACTTGCTAAAGAGGGTGATGGATGCCTTTGCTGTGCTAGGCGAAATTATCACTACCTGACCTCTGCTAGGAATACTCAAATGTGATCTAGACGTGAAGTTCGATGTTTGCTCCCCATCAATAGGGCCCACCGTACCTTGCTAGGATACATTGACTGGGTTGTGTGATCACTTACTCTAAACCCATTTGAGTTAAATTCTATGATGACACGTAGTCCTCTGAACCTAGGTATGCTAAACCCCGAAGCCCTCTTGGTGTAAGTACTACTCCCAATTGAAAACCTAAGCACAACTCACTAATTTGGTTGTCTCGAACTGGGGTCTTAAGACCAGTCAAAACTACCTATCTGGAAGTGTCCTAAAATCTAAAAGACTTAGTGGCGGAAACTATAGAAATGCTAGAAATACTAAAATTTCTATAAGGTAGCTCTACTATATATAGTGATAGTATTATAAAACCCGGTTACATAAATCATGGGAAAATCATGTCTATTCTGAAAGATCATACTGTTTCCAAATCATTTCTAGTTCATGAAGTGAAATCTCAAGGTCATACAAAGTCACGAGTCTAGATAGAAATTTTACAAGTTGAATCAATATCACAATTAAACCATAGTACTAGTCCTTGGAAACTCTAAAAGTACTTAGGAGATGGGAATTTCAACATCTAGAAGAAAATCCTAAACCATGATTTCTAGAAACATGAAGAAAGCTAGGGTCCACTAGTTGTTGCTTAGGGCACAAGGGTGAAAGGAATACCCCTACTAGGAAATCTCTACATACTTGAAGATGAATTACAGAGAAAGCACTTGAAATCTGAGAGGAAGCGAGAAGCACTAACTCTTTCCTTGAGAATTCTATCTGAGTTCTTATGGTGAAAGTTTGAGTTATTAGGGAAAGAATGAGGAGGAAGGGTCGACTACTCCCCTGAATCCCTCTCAAGTAATCCCAATACGTGTAGTTTACTAAAATAGGAAAATTACAAAAATGCCCCAAAGAGAAGTATGCAAAACTGCTCGTCAGATCCAACGAGGTCAGATATTGAGTCGTTGGTTGTGACCATGACTCATTGGGACTAGTCTTTGGTCCTAGGTCTTGAATTCCTTATTGGACTTCAACCAACGGGTGAAAGGATGACTCGTTAGGATTTGGCGAATTATTTGAATCCGAGTCCCATTTCAACGTGGATAAATTTTGGCAGTCCCTACACTTCTCCCAACGGACAGATACAATGACCTGGTAGATGGAAAAATGGGTCGTTAGTTCCACCCATTTCCCTTTGGAGAATGTTTAAACGGTTTCGGGATCTCTACCAATTGTGAAGAAGAATGACCCATTCAGTGAAACAATGGGTTGTGTTTTCCACCCATTGTCACTAGAGGAATTTTAATACTTTCTGGATTTCATCTAACGATTGGATACGATGAGTCGTTACTTTCTCCAATGAATCGACACTAAATCATTTGTTCATAGGAAGATTTTGAAATATTCTGGACTTTTTCACAATAGGAGATATGACAACTAGTTACCCTATACAGTGAGTCGTTTTATGTATCGTTGGTACTTGAGGGAAGTATTTGCAAAAGCCAATGAGACTCTTAGATGACTTGTTGGTCCTAACAATGACTGTTGGTTGATTTGTTCTTAGGATTTTTTTGTTTCAGCTATATCTGAGGTTGGCAAAATTTTGGGAATGTTACAAAGCCTTTGACCTTTTTTATTGATCAATTGAAATGATACCAAAACCAATTCTCAAGTTGACCCTTTTTTTAACCCATCCTACTTGATATTACGAAATATATTAAAATGAACAAAAAGGTATATGTTGCGGGTGATAAGGTGAAAAACAAATAAATAGGACAAAGATGACTATTTGATCATATCTCAAGGGTGTATTGATGCGCCCGCAAGTGTACGCGTACAAGTAATATAGTAGCCCCTTTTTAAGAGCCGGATGTTGAACCTACAGGGACAGGACCAATTCAGCTAACTATCTAGTTCAAGTGTGATATTAACTTATGCAAGTGTTGATTATAAAAGTTTTCGATACAAAAGTTTAATTAAGTCTAAATGTGGTCAACGAAATACTGCGAATTCCACTCAAGGAGCAACAAAGAGTTAAAGCCGGATAATCATGCGATACTACAATTTGCAATGGTTTAAGTATGAAACTATCACTTGTCATCTCACATAATTAGAATTGCATGTTCATGGTCTTCTCAACCTCTAAACACGACAAACTAGCCTCACTACTACATTGTGGGCTCGGATGCTAATTCTAGTTCGTGGGCAATTAACTACGTGGATGTGGTTTTATGGGGGTTATGCCATTAATTGAGTGACCTTCCCGTACCTCCAACCACATTTAACAAACCTTAGCTTCACAACTACTTCTTGGTGGTAGGAGTGACAAATCCTAAGCCCGGTGTCTTTCTCCCTCCCATTTTTATCAACCAAGCAGATTATTTAGGTATATTTCTATCCTAACCACAAAATCATATCAAAAAACACAAGAACTTGCTTCTTACATTCTTATGTTCTTCCTAGGTTTGCTATTTGCCTAAGTTTAACGTGTGTGTTTTCATGATTTAGCTTAATTTTATAAAATTCTAAATTATTAAAAAGTGAAATTAAAAAATAAAATCAATAACTTAATTCCAAAGCAAATTCACTTAAAAACACACTCTCTTAACTCATGGCTTCCAACCCTAGGGAAGGTTTCACTCAGGCATGCTATTTTTCCAGATCACAACCCCACACTTAAAGTCTTGTTCGTCTCGACCGGCGTTTTATCTCATGTACATGAAGACGCACCCATAGCTAATTTTAGCAAGATAATTCAAGCTACGACTATAATGACTATGTAAGATAGAAAGTTAAAACTAGAGCATGCATGATTTCATCATTGAAATGAAATACAACTATGTTAAGACTTCCTAACCTCAAGAATCGACTCTCAATCTTAGCAAACTAATGCAAATCAACCGATCAAGACATCCGACATAGATATTATATCTCATTAAACATGTGCCCTCACAACGAGAGAGTTACCCATTTCTCTAGGTTTTCAAATCACAACAGAACATGGGTATATGAATAAAATTAGGCTCGCTCTCTCGATAATTCACATGCATCATGCGGTGACCCATAAGCTTGCCCTTAGTGTTTTACTCCAATAATTTAAGGATGTGTGAACGTAAGATCAAATAGGACTTAATGAGTTGTAATGTAAGCAAAGGGACGAGTAGGTACTATTCTAGCCAGTAATAGTGACTATCTTCCCCAGGAGCTTTTAATACATCAACAATCATTAAGGACATCTCTTTTTCTTACACCCTCCTCATTCTTTTCAATCTTGAATTTTTCTTCTTGTTTCCCACTTCTTTAAGCACACTTAACATATTAGTACGGAGTACTTCAACAACTTTTTCGAAATTTATTTCTTACTCCCTACCAGTAATCAAGCATTTTCAAACAAGTACTTTTTGTCCTTTTCTCAACTTTCACAACTTCTACTTTTCCTTCTTCTTCCGCTTCTCTCCTTCACTCTTTGATTTTTTTTTCATGGCTTAGGGTTTTGTATCAAATTAAAGGCTAATTAAATGAAAGGATTAAGCTTATGTTGTAGCAATCAAAGAATAGGCTTGAGGCACAATGGGGCTCACTAAGTTCAACATTCAAGGTAGGTAAAGTGAGGGATGAACATTTAGGTTCATTCAAATACCTAAATCATCTCCTACAATCGACATCCTTCATTTTCGCTTTGTATACACACCGGGCAAGTTCTAGACATTCCAAAATATCACGGAATATTCGAAAACTTACACTCTGCACATACTCAATTCAAGACACATTCAGTAGACTCTTACTCAGCTAATCACAAGAATTTAGAATTAAGCTTCAATCACATTGAGTCAAATTCAAGAGCCTAAGTGTCTCAAACAAAGTTATACACTTCTTACATGCTTCAACACTAACCACACTTGCATCTTACAATCATGTATAACACATAACAAGAACATCAAACCATCAATTAGCTACGGGTTCAAAAACCAAAATCTATTGACTAATTTTCCTCAGGCGAGTGCGTCATCCATCCATCGTCGGAAAGCAGTCTCAACTCTGACTACAAACATTATATACAGACAAGGAATTTTTTTTACTATTCTTCGGTTCAGACCCCGTCGAAAAGCGAAAGAAAAATCAACAGTGATGAAGTCATGCTTAACTCACGAAATTTTTCGAATATTTCTCTAAGCATTACATTCACCAAACATCGTTAAGCACAAATTTTGAAATTTCCTCACTCCACACTTGAATCTGCTATGTCCTCATGAAAAAAAGTTAAAATTAAAAAGGATAGAAATACTCTGAGCCTCTATACCAAGATAACAACATGCTTTTCTTCAAGTTCTCATAGGTGGGTGTTTGACCCACCACTCCTCCTTCCATGCTTTTTGGCTTCCACCTTCTTGGGTACTTTCGAGACTTCCATCGTGCTTAACTTCCCACAAAGCACAAACACGGTGAAAATAGCAAAATCAACACCAATAAAATCATATTGTACACCTTGGTACCTGGGTTTCCTCCCAAGCGGCACCTTATTTTACGTCGCGACTGTGCTTGGACTGTCCTTTTTAGGACATCCTCATTACCTGGTTCCCGTTCAGAGAACCATCTCCTTTTCTTTTGCTTTTGAAATCAGCCTCCCACTGCGATTCCTCTCTTTCTCCAACTTCTTCACACTCTAAAGCCCTTTGCTCCAGGACTCGGGTGCAGACACTTGTCATTACAGCGGCCCTTGGACCTGTGAGATCCTCCACCCCACACTCATCCTCTGACAACACAATAACCTGACAAAGGTTTCTGTAGTGTGTGTGGATGGGTTGATTTCTTGGTATACTCAAGAGTTCTTCTTCATCCTCAGGCCTCATTTTCGGGTCCTTTGCTCTCAAGTCAATCACCGCTCCTCGGGTGGCCAAGAATGGTCGTCCCAGATTAAGAGGCACCGGTCATCAAGCTGAAAATCTAAGATAATAAAATCAGCAGGTATAATAAACTTACCTACTTTGATGAGAAGGTCCTCTATTATTCCATCGGGCGTCACTCGCGCTTATCGCCCATTTATGACATCAACCTCGTTGGCCTCGGTTTCCCAAATCCAGGGTGTTGAATAAAGATAGGGGCATTAGTTTAACTGCTGCTCCTCGATCGCCTAAAGCCCGTAGCACCTCAGCTTTACCAATTTGTATGGGGGAATAAAAATCCACAGGTCTTTGAGCTTCTGAGGAATCTTGCTCAATACCTATGACTACACTCACTCGGTCGGTGCTCTTTGCCGGATATCCACCAATCCTGACTTTTTTTGCCATCCCATCGTCTTTCAAGTATTTAGCATACTTTGGGCATTCCCTGCAAAACATCAATAAGAGGATAAATTTATTTGAAGTTCTTTGAAACTCTCAAAAGAACTTTTGAAGCATTCCTCACTCCTTGCTCTTTCACGAATTTACGAGGGAAATGGTAGTGGTGGTCGCTGTGCTGGCTGCAATGAAGATTGTGCATTTTTTTGCCCAGCACTCTGATTTTCTCCCTTGTCGCTGGATGGTCCTGGTCTAACCAACTCCGGCTGCACCTCCTTTCTTTTCTCTGTTGGCATCGGCTAATTGCTTGCCGCTTCTGTTGATGGCAGACCCTGCTTGGGGGTTAGGATCTTGTGTCTCTTGGCAATCCCCCCTGCGATCTCATGTTTGAGCAGCTGCATCTGACCCACTTGTTTTCAAGATTACGGGTGCCCACTTGCTGATTCTTTAAGGCTGCTGCCATCCTCGCACGATTTTCTACTAGCGAGTTTGGGTTTCCATGATTTTTACGCAATGTTTCCTCAATGCTCTATTGCTCAACTGACCATCATTCTGCCTATTCTGCACAGTACTATTGTTGTTGAGGTTGCTGGTAACTTGCCTTTGGTTTCCACCCCAAGAAAAATTCGGGTGGCCTTGCAAATTTATGTTGTAAATTTCATTTATATTGATTGTTCCTACTGCACATTTTCAAAAAAAATTGAGCGATTCCGGATTGGCTCCACAAGATTCTGCATTGTGCCCATTATTACCACAAATTTCACACCAACTTGGAGGCTTGCTGAACTGCATTAACCTGGGCCTGGTGTTGGTTCCTTCATAGTGTATTGAATTGAGTAATCATCGTCTTGAAACTTGAAGCTAAGCTGGCTGCAAGGCATTCATGCCATCTACCTCTATCAACCATGATCTCTTTCACGCCTCGATGACTCGCTGTGCCACTGTGGATTTCCTTGAGCAATTCTGTTCAGCAAATTGTACAACTCATCACTGCAGCTTCTTGAAGGCTTGCCCGCCCGATTCGAGTCTAGTATTTTCGTGTGGCCAGTACAGACTTTCTACAAGGTACTGAGCCATCACTTTATTCCGATTGTAAGTGATGGGTAAGTCTCTCAATAATGACTTGAACCTTTCCCAAGACAAATATAAATTCTCATCCAGGCTTCTACTTGAAACTCGGTATTTCACTTCTCAACTGCGGTCTTGCCTTAAGGAAAGAATCGATAAGGAACTTCTTAGCCAAATCATTCCACGAAGTTATAGGTTCAGTGGCTCAGCTTTCCAGCCACTTTTGCCTCTCCCAACAACGAAAATGGGAAGAGGTCGGTCGGACATCTGTGGACACGCCGGTGGGGACAAACGTGTCACTAATCTCAAGAAAGTTACGCCAAGTGCTAGCTGCCGGTCCTCATGTGCCATCCAGTGAACTGACCACTAGGAATGCTGCTTTGCACCATGTTCTGCTTCAATTCAAAGTTCCCCTCCGGA
This sequence comes from Datura stramonium, assembly GCA_018107945.1. Taxonomy (NCBI): domain Eukaryota; kingdom Viridiplantae; phylum Streptophyta; class Magnoliopsida; order Solanales; family Solanaceae; genus Datura; species Datura stramonium. The sequence goes on along the minus strand of JACEIK010002149.1, from coordinate 99,965 downwards.
GCTTCGGTTCACGGATACTGAGTTCACATTAGTCGCTTGTGGGATTGCCACTTGCGGCCAGTGCAAGGCCCGCCATTGCTTAGGTGACAATTGTGCTTGTCACTGGGTGGTTATTGTTGTACCTTTTCTTGAATTCTCTTGACTTTTTCTCTAGAGCTACTCTTCTTTGCAAATGGATTTGACGTTCGGTTTCAAACAGCGGTTCCACAAGCTCTCTATTCTAAGCCCATTTCGACAAGACCTTCGAGTCACATGCAATAAGTCAGACTATGACCAAGTTTCTCAACAATTAAGGAAATTTAAAAATTACACAAAAACAGATAAATTATCAAAACTTACTTGAGTCCCGACATGACGCCAAAAACTTGATAAGCACGCAAGTATGCAGATTGCATTACAAGTAATATAGTGGCCCTTTTTAAGAGCCGGATGTCGAACCCACAGGGACTGGAACAATTCAACTAATTATCAAGTTCAGATTATGTGATATTAACTTATGCAAGTGTTGATTATAAAGTTTTCGATAGAGTTTAATTAAGTCTAAATGTGGTCAACGAAATACTACGAATTCATTCAAGGAGCAACATAGGTTAAAGCCGGATAATCATGCGATACTACAATTTGCAATGGTTTAAGTATTAAACTATCAATTGTCGTCTCACATAATTAGAATTGCATGTTCATGGTCTTCTCAACCTCTAAACACGACAAACTAGCCTCACTAATACATTGTGACGAGGATGCTAATTCTAGTTCGTGAAGGGCAGAATTAACTACGTGGATGTGGTTTATGGGGTTATGCCATTGGTTAGGGGGTCCTTCCGTACCTCGAACCATTTAACAAAACTTACTTCACAACTACTTCTTCAGTGGTGGAGTGATAAATCTAAGTCGGTGTCTTTCTCTCACTCCCATTTTATCAACCAAGCAAGGTGTTAGGTATATTTCTATCTAACCACAAAATCTTATCAAAAAGACAGAACTTGCTTCTTACATTCTTATATTCTTCCCTAGATTTGCTATTTGCCTAAGTTTAGCTTGTGTGTGTTTTCATGGTGATCAATCATTAAAAAAACCATAATTAAGAATGCAAGACAAAACAATAATCAATAACTAATTCCAAACAAATTAAGTAAAAACACACTCTTAACTCATGGCTTCAACCTAGAGGGAAGGTTTCCAGCCATTCAAGTTCATAAAATTACAAGAAACATTGTTAAAGTAACATACTTACAAGAATTAGTGAGGAGAAGATGGGAAATTGATGAACCCTAGGTGAGTTCTCCCACTTCTCCTTCACTCCTAGGTGGTTTTTTCAGAATAAAATGTTGACTAAATAATTTTAGAAGCTAAGGAACCTATTTATAGTAAATGAGAATTGTGCAAAATTATACGTCGTGGAATGGCTGTGTCACGGGTGTATCGTGGGCACTTGCCTCCGGCCACGGAGGGTAGCGAAGCTGTTGGAAACTCACAAAAGCCGTCTCTAGGTAGCCCCTTGCCGCATTGGCAGCGTGTCACACTGCTTGGGCAGCGTGCTGAGTGGCCTTGGTCATGCAGCCTCCCTGCCGTGGCACGTTGCCAACAGCGGTGGTGTTCGCGCATCTTCCTTGCCGACGTTCGGGTTTTAATTCCGATTCCATGCCTCCACTTCACCAACTCATGGATTAGTCCCTCAAATTCATTTAAACCTACAAAACAAGAACTAATCAACAAGAACTAATCATGTTGGTTAGTGTATATATTCACATCTACATAAAATTACATGATAATGCATATAATTAATTCGATAAACAAGACAAAACTAAGTTATAAAGCATCACTCGGGCATGCTATTTTGCCCGAGATCATGTATTAAGCAATGAGCTAAAAAAGAAAAAAAAGAAAAAAAAAGGAGAAAAATGAAAATTGATCTCATAAAATTACCTTAGGATGTGAAAAATTACTAAGAAAAGAAGAGAAGAAAAATAAGGGATCCTAAAGGTGAAAAAGGTAGTGGAAAAGTGATATAGTGTTCAATAGTAAATGTGCCACTAAAGATCATATGCGTTCCTACTAGCCCTTTGACCATCATTACAAGCTTATAAAATTCTTTGTGCGATCTCAACCCAAATATCCAAAAGAAAAGGTATTTGTGTAAATAGGAAAGCATATGGTAGTTGTGTCCTGTCTTGTCAACTTCTTTGTCAGAGTCGAGTGCTTTTCTCTTCTCTCATAATATTAGTTTTGATATTATGTATCCTTCAAATGTGTGTTATTAGTTCTTTATAAAATGGACACTTTTCTTGGTCTAGTTTTGATAGCATATGGATGTAAATGGTGATGCAATCCAAAAGGGCCCATGCTTGGATCATAGCTTGGGTGAAATGAAGGGGCACAAGATGACTAAAGGAAGGAAGAAAATGACTAGTTATGAAATTTCGCTAATCTTGTTTTTCAAGAAAAAGGAAGACCACCCAGACAAGAAGAATATTTGCAATAGCCTTTCCTTTTTCTTTACTTAGTATAAATAGTAGTTTATTTGATTTGAGTTGTAGAATTTTCATGACTTGGAACTTGATATGTGATTTTGAGTGTAGAGAGAGCTTGTTCGGCTTTGGATGGTTTATTTTTTAGAAAGTAGGGTTTCAAAGGTAGATCATCTCCCTTGAGGTCTTTCTAGAACTAGGTGCTAATTGGTTAGTGAATTTTATGTTTTTGTGCCTTCAAAGGTTGTTAATTTCAATCAATATTTTGTATAGTTAGTTATCTTTACTTTTTCTTGTATCACTTGGTATCTAAAGCTAGGATTAGTGAAGTTCTTACAACCCTAATCTTAGGATTTAGGTATTATATAAAGAATAAAAAGATCAAAAATTTCTTCAAGAATTCAAAAAAAAATTCAAAAACTTTTCTTTCTTGATTTGTTGTTTTTGATACTAGATTCTTGTTCCCTAATATTTTCTGAGTTTAGATCTTAGTTTTTTTTATTGAAATTTGAGTTTTGGACTTGATTCAATCATTAAATAGCTTGAAGACTTTAAGAAATTTGCATTTGGGTCTCGTTTATTGAAATTTATTCTCTCTATCAAGGGAAACATAATCCTAAATCTTAGGTGATTTGGAGATGTTTCGGCAAAAAGTTTGTTCTACATGTTCTTGGTGTTCTTGAATACCTTAATATCTTCAAGGTGAAGAAGATGACACCAACGTGCATTTGATCCACCCTCTCTCTTTGATTTTTGTGAAAAAGTATTAGTGGGTCCACTTATGGAAATTATAACTTTAAAAAAGAAAATAAATTGAATTTGAAAAAAAATAATTTGAAAAAAAAATATATTTTTTATTTCCACGTGGAGTGCCATGTTACAGACACCTTAGCAGATATGCCATGTGGCAGCCAAGAAGCGACACCTCAGCTCCAGTCAGCAACAACAGAAAAAAACCAAACAATTTCACATGGACAAGCCAAGTTAGCAGCCAGTCAGCAGATATCTATCATGTGGGCGCCACGCCAACGCCACTGGGCTGGCAACTCTAAGACAACTCCCAAATGCTGAGCTGCCGTATAGGGCTCAATTTCAGAGAGCAAAAACTGTTTTCAGCCCTTTTTGTAAGTGTTGGGACTTTTATCCTCAAAAGTTTGTAAGTGTCTAAACCTCATAGCTCTTCTTCCATGCTCAATTTTCTTATTATTTTTACACTAATTTACATCTAATTAAACCTTTTAATTACTAATTAATTAGTTCTTTATCCTTTTTTATCCCATTAATTACAAAAACTAATTACCATCAAGTAATTTATCCTAGACTTTGATAGTTTTTTTTAATTTGATTTTTTCGTGCATCTTCTTTTACCTTTTTTATCCTTTATTATTGTTGAAACTTCTTTATTCCATTTTGTTAGCTTGAGTCTTCTTCATTTAGTCAACAAGAATCCATTCTAGACCACAAGTAGAGATTGGAGTTTATAACTCACTGGATTACACAAGTTACAATCTTTGGTCGTGGCAATTGTGAGGCCTATAAGGTGAGTATTCCTTGAGCAATTGTGAGTTCTTTAGACTAACATAACATGTTTTCTTTCTTTGATTTTGTTTTTCCAATATGTATGATGACCAATCAAGAAGAGGAGTATTAGGTACCCACCTAGGAACCACTTTGAATGATTTGAGGAACATGATCTCCATCTAATCTTCCCCACTTGGATGGTTGGATAACTTGGATAACCGCCTTAGTTTTTTGACTTCGGTAGTTTCCTAACATGCACAATCATTTGGTGGAGCTTAAAACACAAAATAAAGACTCTTCTTCTACTCCTTTCTATCACTTTCATGGGTAAACAAATGGAGTTTTTCATCATTCCTTGATAAGAATAGGGTTGCTTGAAATAACAATAAAATTATGCGGAATAGAAAAAGTGAAGATTAAACGTAGGAATTTAAGGATAGACGAAATATGTGAGTAAAATTCTCAAATTTCAAGATGAAGTACTAAGAATACTAATTGCTCTTAGTTTTCAAAATTAGCAAATTAGGGCTAATTATGATGCTAATAGCGTCAATTCAAGAACATAGATCAAAAGATGATCTAGACCCCTAATTCAATGAAATTAGAGACAATAATTAGTACAAGACTAATTACCTTCTTTAATTTACGAATAAGAACCTAAGTTATCAAGTTAAGAAATTAATATTACCTCTTAAAGAATTATTCTTGTAAGGTTGCAAGATAAATTCCAAGTAACCACACTCAAAGGTGTAAAGAAGAGAACTTTCAATAAATAATAATGTTGTGTAATGAAAATAACAGAATACATCCCTATATATAGGGAAAAACTATCCCAAGTAGCATGGAATTCCAATCCTACTTTTATGGAAAGAATAATTAATGAACCTAACTAGGAAAACATAAAAATAATACCAAAATTTCTATTCTAATAAAATATGAAAAAAGTTGCCAAAATTGTAGTCACTTGTACGTGACTTTTATTCCACTCAACTTGGGTGAGAATTTAAGTTTTCCTTTGAGAAGAATTTTCAGCTTCATGTGGGCCCCAATCTTCTTCCACTTGGTCTTGAACATGAATCATAAAATATATATAACACTTAGCCCATTCTTCTCTACAATTCTAGGATTCATTCTTGGGCTCTTCTTCCATGAGAAACATCTTCTTGATTTCCACCCAACAATCTTGGCATGTAACTCCTTATCTTGTGACCTTGACGACATTCTTCTTAGAGCATCTATATCATCATCATTCTTGCCCATGTAACTATCATCCTCCTCTTCTTAAAAAAAGTTCGTCCTTGAATTTGACCCTACATCAAACAAGGACAAGTCATAAATATTGAAAGTTGCACTTACTTGATACTCATCAGGAAGATCCAATTTGTACGCATTATCTCCAATTCACTCAAGAACTTTGAAGGGCCCATCGCCTCTAGGATACAATTTACACATTCTTTTGGAAGGAAATCTTTTTTTCTCATGTGAACCCAAGATAAATCCCCATTCTCAAAGGCAACTTGTTTTTGCCTTTTATTTCTCCTCAAAGCAACTTGCTCATTCCTCCTCCCAATAGCAAGTTTGGTTCGCTCATGTATCTTTCTCATCATCTCAGCTTTCACTACTAGAAATTGGGCCTATGGCAACAGAATTTTTAGCAATGATTCAGGAACCATTGCAATAGACCCTCTATGGCAACAACTACAACCTTTGTTGTAATGTTTGGCGCTATGACACTATTTACTGGGTACAACCGTTGCTATTGTGATATAATTGTTGCGGTAGACTGTCTATTGCAACCATTCCTGAACCATTACAATAAAATTATCTATGGAAACACGTTATAATAATAAATTATCTATAGCAACGAATATTAAATCCCTCCACAATTTGCCCTGTTATTTTCATATACCCGTCAAAGCTAAACGAACCCAGTTTATTTTCATTAATATTTTTTATCTCCCAGATCAATAGAACCCACAATTTTTTTCCGCTCTCTATGATTTCTCAGATTTCTCTGTGTTGTCTTATGAATCAATAGAACCCACAATTCTCTATTCTCTTGTGAATCGACACAACCCACAAGTCTCCATTCCCAGAACTTTACCAGCAGTAGTATTGTCTCTATTGTGAATCAAAGTACTTTCTTTCACTGTGCTTCAATCACTTCTTCAAGCTTGTGAACGGAAGTACCATCTCTAACACTAGCAGTAGACTACGAAGGGCTTGGCTAGCAGAGAGGAACAAATATAGTTGGGGTTTCTTAGAATCTGAACCTGCGAAGTTCTATTTATGAATCAAAGAACTTGAGATTTCTCTGGGTTTCTCAAAATATGAGAAATTTGAAGAATCTTGCATGAGAAATTTGAAGAATCTTGTCACGACCCGAACATAGGCCCGGATCGAGAGACGGAACAAGGAACCCCGAGAAGCTCCAAGTTGACCCATGGCATGAACATGACATCTAAACTCAACATAATCAAATGAAAGTATAACATCTATAATATAGTAGAAGTCTGAAAATATCTTAACATCTGAATACATAACACAAGTCTGAAACTGTATACATGTTATGTCTGATAAGCCTATATTACGGACGAGTTGATGGGACAAGACCCCAACTAACTGACTATAGTCTGAAACTGAAAATACTAAATACAACTGATAAAGGGCCCTCAGAAGATGAGGACTCACCAACTGAGACTAGAAGGTGCTAATACTGAGAGTCTGGCTAATGGAAGGACTGAGCCTGAATATATGAGCCTGTACCATGAAATGATACAACAAAGAATATGCAGTCAGTACGTGGAATGTACCGAGTATGCAAGGTAAGTAAACTGCTAAGTAAGTAAAATTAGAGATCATGCATATCATAAACATATCATCATAAGAATCTGATAGTAGGGCTTGCATGCTATTATCTGAAAACACGACTTAAAAAATAACTGAATATTATAACTAAGTCAAATGACCCAAAGCTGAAAACTAATAACTCATAAGTAAAACTAAACATTGGATCAAACATGCTGAAAACATAATATCACGACTGATGAACATGCATAACTGAAATTATGAGTAACAATGGGAGACTCGTCTTATAACCGACATTACCATGATAGAGCTTATGTGGTCTCGACTATTACACTCAAGTGGGCAGAGGCATCCAATGCCTTGACAGGGCTAGAGAAACTACCATGATATCGATATCAAGCTGAAGGCCCCTTGGGGGCCAGGGAAGCTCACAAGGGAGGTCCCAGATAATCTCAACATACGTACATTGGCACGTAGTTCTAAGGAATAGGGTTGACTGACCCTTAGCCTACTTAGTGTTAGATGCTACTCCCAAAAATATGCATATGCTCTCCATCATTTTTCAAGGAAGCTGAACCATGGTCTAATGACGAAGCTGAGTCATAACATACATGCATAAATTTGAAATCATAACATGAGGAGCCTTAGGCTCGAACTATACCACAAGCTGAAAAATAGTGGGAGTATAGATAAACCATGTGGTGAGCTAATACATGAACTTTAGATAAATCATAAAACATACTTTGATCATATGGGCTTGCCCATTATGTAAACATACTTGACATTGACTTGATCATTCGAAAATATGATCATCGACATGGATAAATTTGAAATCATTTTTTCATCATATACATCTCATCATGCTTGAATACATATATCAAAATCTCATTTTTCATGAACTTTCATGGATGGACATCATAATTTATAAAAGCTTGAAAACATAATTTGTAACTGAAAATGTTGTAAAAATGCAATTAATCATAATTCAACATTAGAAACATACATAGATCATACCCATGATTGATACTTAGAGAATTAACATGTTTGGTTAAAACCCCATAGATTCATCAACTAGAATTTTCATGAAATTGAAGAGGGATTGGACATGGGTGTGGATGGATACACCAATTTGTAAACCTACATACCTAGAGAAATTTTATTTCATAACCCTCTTAAGAGCCCAATGAAATTTGGGGAAGAACTTGATGATTCTAAGCTTGATCATCCATAGGAGCTTCTAGACTTGCATGCATGGAAGAGAATATGTTTAGGATGAACTTACCCTCATAAAACACACTTTTTTGAGCTTAAAACATCGTAGTATAGGTCTTAGGAACTTGGGAATTATAGAAAATCCCTTAAAAAATTCGCAGGGAAATACACTCTACCAGTCGCAACGAGGGACAAGACGAAACATCGCCACTGACCATGACTCATGGTCAGAACTCATTACTAGAACTAGAATTTCATCACCACTAGTCACCACGAGGGATACCATGACTCGTGGTGTACCTGATGACTCGTGGTGACTTCCAAAACTTTTCAACCTCAAGAAAACTTCCGACCACGGACCACCTGACGACTCATGGCAAGTCTCACCCGTGGTCAGCCCAAAATCCAAAAATCCAACCAAGTTTTCCCTCCTTTCCACGAGTTACTTAACGACTTATGGTGCACCTCATGGGTCATTGGACGACTTGTCCTGTGACTTGGTACAAAATATCCTATTTTCTCTATTTTAACCCTCAGGTCCGACTTTAGGGCTTTTGGGGTATTACAATATCTCCCCCTTGGAAAAATTCACCTCGAAAGTGGAAATCATACTGAAAAGCTAAGAAATTCAATCATCATACTCAAATACTATACATTTATGCTAAAAACTCACGGAGTAACTGACTCCGTACTAAATTACATGACTGAACTGAATTCCTGAATCATAAATACATTAACAAGAAAGAAGTGGAGGCACATGAACTGAATATGAAACTGAATAGAGTACGAGGGAGGAAACTAGTACCTCAAGATGGAACTGTGCCAAAAAGAAATAGATGCGGGTATTTACATGTTGGTTCCTCCACAAAACCTTTACTGAGGGTACTTCTTTATTTCTTATCTTTCGAACCTCATGATCTAGTATTTCCACCAGAACCTCCTCATAGCTAAGGCTATCCTTCATACCCACATTATCTACCGGGACAACCAAAGATGTATCACCCAAGCACTTCTTTAAAAGAGATACACGAAAAATGGATGAACAGAAGTTAATTCTGAGGGCAACTCCAACTCATATGCTACCTTGCCAACCCGTTTCACAATCTGGTACAGGCCAACATAACGGGGACTGAGTTCCCCCTGCTTTTCGAATCTCGTTACTCCCTTCATAGGAGATACCTTCAGAAATATCCAATCATCAATTTCAAACTCTAGTTCTATCCTCCTCACATCCGCGTAGGAATTTTTGACGACTCTGAGCTGTTTTCAACCTTTCCCTTATGAGATAAACCTTCTCCATCACCTTATGAACTGAATCTGGTCAAACCACTGCAGCTTCACCGACTTTAGACCAACCAATAGGCGATCTACATTTCCGCCGATAGAGAGCCTCAAACTAAGCCATCTGAATGCTGGAATAGTAGTTGTTATTATGTGCAAATTAAATGAGAGGCAAATGATTGTCCCAAATACCCTTTAAATAAATCACACACGCTCTCAATGTATCCTCCAGAGTCTGAATGGTCTGCTTGTCCTGACCATCTATTTGCGGGTGAAGTGATGTGCTAAGCTTGAACTGAGTACCACGTCCCTTCTGAAACGACCTCCAAAACTAGGAGGTAAACTGAGTACCTATATCTTATATGATGGATAAGGTCCCTCAATGCAACCGAACTAACTCCCGAATATACAATTTGGCATCATCCTCCGATGAATCAATAGTTTTGACCGGTAGAAAATGGGCTGCCTTAGTCAATCTATCTACAACCACCCAAATAGAGGCGAGTGTGAGGCAAACTTGTAATGAAGTCCATATTGATTTCCTCCCATATCCAAGTAGGGATGCTAATGTCTTGGAGTACACCTATAGGTCTTTGATGCTCAACCTTTACCTGTTGACAATTTGGATACTTAGCCACAAACCCTGCTATGTCCTTTTTCATGCCATTCCACCAATAGACTTCCCATAGGTCATGGTACATCTTGATGACACCTGAATGTATAGAATATCTGGAACAATGAGCTTCATGCAACATCCACTCCCTCAAGTCACCAGCATTTGGTAAACACACGCTACCCTGATATTGTAGCACACCATCTCCCCTTGGGAGAAAACCTCCACCTTTTGATTCTGAACAGCTTCCTTCAGCTTTACCAAAATAGGATCCTCGTTCTGTCTAGCCTTGACATCGGTCACTAAAGATGATTCTGATCCATTCCGAACAATGACACCACTATCCGTCGAGTCAACAAGATGAACTCCTAGTTGTGCAAATCGTTTCACATCCTTCACTAACTCATTCAGCTCCCTGTCTACATGAGATACACTCTCCATAGAAAGCTTGCTAAGAGCGTCTGCCACCACATATGCCTTGTCTGGATGATAAAGGACACTGATATCATAACCTTTAATAAGCTCCAACCACCTTCTCTGACGTAGGTTTAGATCCTTTTGGGTAAACATATACTGTATGCTCTTGTGGTCCATAAACATATCACGTTAATCCCGTACAGATAGTGTCTCCAAATCATTAAGTACTACCACTTCAAACTCAAGGTCGTGAGTCGAATAGTTTTTTTCATGGACTTTCAGCTACCTAGAAGCATATGCTATAACTTTACCGTGCCGTATGAGTAAACAACCAAGGCCGATCCTCGAAGTGTCAAAATATACCACAAACCCATTGTTACCCTCAGGAAGGGTCAACACTGGTGCTGAGGTGAGTCAAGTCTTCAACTCTTGGAAACTCTTCTCACAACCCTCTGACAACTGAAACTTCACCTTCTTCTAGGTCAACGTAGTCAATGGTGTTGCAATGGCTGAAAATCCTTCAACGAACCTCTGGTAGTAACCAGCTAAACCCAAGAAACTCCTGACATCCGAAGGACTGACTGTTCTAGGCCTATTCTTCACCTGTTTTATCTTTTGAGAGTCTACCTGTACACCCTCACTTGACAACACATGACCCAAAAATGCTACTGAGTTCAACCAAAACTCACATTTGCTGAACATAGAATACAACTGGCGAACCTTAAGAGTCCGTAGCACTACCCTTAAATGAGCGGCATGCTCCTCCTCGCTCCGAGAGTATATGAGAATATCTTCTATGAACACAATTATGAACATATCCAAATATGGATTGAGCACCTTGTTCATCAAATCCATAAAAGATGCAGGAGCATTCGTTAGTCCAAAAGAAATAGCTACAAACTCATAGTGATCATACCGAGTCTTGAAGGTTGTTTTCGGGATGTCACTCTCTCAAATCCTGAACTGATGGTATCCGGATCTGAGGTCTATCTTTGAAAAGTACATAGAACCCTAAAGCTGGCCAAATAAGTTTTCAATCCTGAGAAGAGGATACCTGTTCTTGATGGTGAGCTTGTTCAATTGTCGATGGTCAATGCACATACGAAGGGAACCATCCTTCTTTCCGACAAAGAGAATTGGTGCACCCCATGGGGATTTGCTAGGTCTAATGAAACCCTTGTCTAAAAGATCCTTCAACTACTCCTTCAGCTCCTTAGCTCGACCGGAGCCATTCTATAAGGAGGAATAGATATAGGTTGCGTATGGGGAAGAAGGTCAATACGAAAATCAATTTCCCGCTCGGGAGGAATTCTCAGTAAATCATATGAAAACACTTTTGGATATTCGCACACTATAGGAACTAACTGAATAATCAGGGTTTCAGACGTAGCATCCTTAACCCTAACTAGATAGTACACACAACCTTAAAAATTATCTTTCTGGTTTTAAAGTAGGAAATGAAGAGACCTACAAGCATAGATCAACTACCTATCCGCTCTAGGACTGGCTCACCCGAAAATCTGAACTCTACTGCACGAGTTCTACAATTGACTGAGGCATAACATGCATTTAGCCAATCCATGCCGGAGATAAAATCCAAACCGGTCATGGCTAGCTCTACTAAATCTGATGAGGTGATTTTTTGAAGAACTGTGATAGGGTAATTTTTATAAACCTGTCGAGCTATAACTATATCACCTACTGGAGTAGAGACTAAGAAGGGTTCTAATAGGATTTCGGGACTGAGTCTTGAACTACTAGCAACATAGGGCATCACAAAATATAAAGTAGCCCATGGATCTAACAATGCACATACATCAAGATGGAATACTCGTAACATACCAGTGACTACATCTGGGGAGACCTCCTGCTCCTGACAAGATACTCGGGCATAGAATCTATTTTGGTGCTGACCACCACTTACACTAGTAGATGCTCCCTACTGAGCTAGGCTTACTGGTGGAGCTGCTAAATTGGAGGTTGGGCGTCAGCTCCTATCATAGCTCTGTCTGGTTGCTGGGAAATCTCTAAGAATATGTTCAGGCTTCCCACACCAGAAATAAGCAACTGAAGATGCTAGGTACTGACCCGTGTGTCTCCGGCCACACCTTCCACACTCTGGAATGCTGGACTCTGTGGGTCTGCAACCCTGACCTCTAGATCCTAATGCTCTTCCCCTCTTGTCACGCCGGGATCTGGATGGCACACTCATAGCCGACGGCTGGGGATGAAGATATCCGGTGGGACTGCTAACGATGCCCACCACGAAGTCTCTACTTGAAGAATCAAAAGCTATTAGTCTTTTCCTTCTTGGCCTCTCTCTCCAGCTCAATCACCTGTACCACCACTATTTACTGGGCGTACAGAACTATCTGAGGAAAGTTAATGTCCTGATGAAGCATCGCAGTCTAGCAATCCTTGACTAAATAGTCTATTGTACCATGCACGAACCAACTCACTCGGGCTCTTTGATTTGTAACAATCTCAGGTGCATATTTGGACACGCGAGTGAACTCCAAGGCATACTCCTGAACTGTCATCTTTCCTTTCTTCAAGTTCACATACTCGGTTGCTTTAATCTCCCTCATCTCACAAGGAAAAAATCGATCTAGAAATATGGTATGAAACTCATCCCAATCAATGGGGCCTGCTCCAACTGTCCTTCTATCTTTCCACTACTTGAACCAAATATGCGCAACCCTTTTCAACTGATACGAGGCTAGATTGGTGCACTCCTCTCCAGTCACCCTCATGATGTGGGTGATCTTTAAAACCTCATCAATAAACTCGTATGGATCCTCGTCCACCTTTGACCTAAGGAACTCTAGAGGGTTCATCCTCATAAAATCTCTGACTCTTGCTATCGCTGCATTCCCATTCTGAGGGACATGCGCTACCGTATGTTGGTTGACTTAAGTGGTTAAATCCTTATCTAGCATCTAATGGCATCCCTAAACTCTACATGGCCACCGGCTCGGGTACATGATCAACATGGGCTGGTGGGGCCTGCTGGTACCGATCCCCATTGCTATCCTCATGGCCATTTCCATTTTCATTTTTTCTTCCATTTACTCGGCGAGGAGGCATGATTCTACAACATTATATAGCACGAGTTAGAAGGATAGAGAGACATTTCATTGCACAACTAAGATCATAAAGGAAGGAAACATTTTCTAAAACGTTGTGTAGCCTCTTCGTCATAAGTGTGGCGCGCTTCAAACCCATGAAAAAATACTCTACTTAACGCAGCTTCCAGACACCCTAGGACACTTCAAAACCTAATTCTCTGATACCAAGTTTGTCACGACCCGAACATAGGCTCGGATCGAGACAAGGGACAAAGAATCCCGAGAGGCTCCAAGTCAACCCATGGAATGAACATGACATCTAAACTAAACATAATCAAATGGAAGTCTAACATATATACTATAGAAGAAGTCTGAAAATATCATAACATTTGAATACATCACACAAGTCTGAAACTGAATACATGTTATGTATGATATGCCTCTACTACTAATGAGTTGATGGGAGAAGACCCCAACTAACTCATTAAAGTATGAAATTTAAATACTAAATACAAGTGATAAAGGGCCCTCGGAAGATGAGGACTCACCAACTAAGACTAGAAGGTGCTAATACTGAGAGTCTACAAATGGCAGGACTTAGCCTGAATATCCAAGTCTGTATCATTTAACATAGAGTATACAGTCCGTATGTGGAGTGTACCAAGTATGCAAGGTAAATAAAACCGCTAAGTAAGTAAAATTAGAGATCATGCATATCATAAATATTTCATCATAAGAATATAAGAGTAGGTCTTGCATGCTATCTGAAAACATGGCTTACACATAACTGAATATCACAACTTAATGAAATAACCCAAAGCTGAAAACTGATAATCATAAGTAAAACTGAACATGGGCCAAACCTACTGAAAACATAATATCATGACTGATGAACAAGCATAACTGAAATCATAAGGAACAATTGGAGACTCCTCTTATAACTGACATTACCACGATAGGGCCTACGTGGTCCCGACTATTACACTCAAGTGGGCAGAGCCATCCAAAGTCTTGCCAAGGCAAGGGATGCTACCATGATATTGATATCAAGTTGAAGGCCCCTTGAGGGCAGTGGAAGCTCACAAGGGAGGTCCCAAATAATCTGAACATACCTATGTTGGCACGTAGTTCTGAGGCATAGGGTTGACTGACCCTTAACCTACTCGGTGCTAGATACTACTCCCAAAAACATGCATATGCTCTCCATTATTTTTTAACAAAGCTGAACAATCATCTAGTAACGAAGCTGACTCATAACATATATGCATAAATCTGAAATCATAACATGAGGAGCCTTGGGCTCAAACCATACCACAAGCTGAAAAATAGTGGGAGTCTAGACTCCAAAACCATGTGGTAAGCTAATAAATGGACTATAGATAAATCATGAAATTATTTTGGTCATATGGGCTTGCTTATAAATATGTTTGACATAGACTTGATCACTCAAAAACATGAAATGGAAATGGGTAAATTCAAAATCATTCTTTCATCATATACATCTCATAATTCTTGAATACATATATCAAAATCTCATCTTTCATGAACTTCCATAGATGAGCATCATAATTTATAAAATCTTGAAAACATGATTTTTAATTGAAAACATTGCAAAATATTCCCATTAATCATAATTCAAACATTAGAAACATACATAGATCATACCCATGATTGATATTTAGAGAATTCACATGTTGGGTAAAAACTCCATAGATTCATTAACTAGAAATTTTATGAAATTGTAGAGGAATTGGGCATGGGTGTGGATGAATACACCCATTCATAACCCTATATACCTGGAGAAATCTGATTTTACAAACCCTCTTGAGAGCCCAATGAAATTTGGGGATGAACCTGATGAATCTAGGCTTGATCACCCTTAGGAGCTTCTAGACTTGCATGCATGGAAGAGAATAGGCTTAGAATGAACTTACCCCTCTTAAAACACACTTTTCTGAGCTTAAAATGATGTAGTATAGGTCTTAGGAATTTATGAATTACGGAAAAGCCCTCAATAAATTCGTAGGGAAATACACTCTACCAGTCCTAATGAGGGACTGAAAAAATCGTCGCCACTGACCAGGACTCATTCTCAGAACTCGTTGCTAAAACTGGAATTTCATCTCCACTGGTTACCACGATGGACACCACGACTTGCGGTTACTAGTCGTGGCCTGCACTTGCTCTTCAACCTCAAGTCAACTTCTGACCACGGACCACCTAATAACTCGTGATTACCATGACTCGTGGTCTCACCCGTGGTCAGCCCCAAATCTTAAAATCAATCCAAGTCTTCCCTCCTTCCCACGAGTCACTTAATGACTCGTGGTGCACCTCACGGATCACTGGATGACTCATCTTGTGACCTGATGCAGAAAATTCTATTTTCTCTATTACAATCCTCGGGTCTGATCTTAGGGCTTTGAGGATATTACAAATCTATGGTTTCTCCTTCAATTGCTGGAGGTTTCCTCTTTAATCCTTGAGATTTTATCTAAAGAAACTTCTAAGTGCTTTCTTTTAAGGTTTGTATACTTGATTTTGACCTTCAACTGTTGTCCATTTTCTTGATTTCTTTGGTAATTTCCTAATTTTGCTTAAGTATTTAATTTCTATTGTAGTATGTTGGATTTCCTGATTTCTTTGATTTTCTGGTTTCCTTTAAGCATTTAATTTCTCACTGTGATATTTAATCTCTTCCTTGTCTGTTAGTTGTTGTTTAAGTGTTAGTTTTCTAGTTGTTACACATAGGAAAAATACATTAAGATTCCATAGGTTTAATAGGAAAAATATGTGTTCAGCCGAACAAACATATATGGTGTTCTGTACTTGCTGCTACTTTAGCACTTCAAAAAGTGAGCATTGCTTCAGAGAATTTAGTTAAATTGGAGCCAGTAAAATCTAGGACACTATGTAACACTGTCAACTTTGTATACTAAAGCTGGACGAATAAGTGATGCTCTTGTAGTGCAAAAACTAATGGAGACCAAAGGATTGATATAGTGTTTTGGTTGTAGCTTGATAAAAAATTCTCAAGGTTATATAGTTTTGGTAATTATGATTTGTTAGCCAATATTGCTATCCTTCTTTCATCAAAACACAAAGGACACAAGAAGATGCTGGCAAAGTCTTCTCATTCAATTAGTCCGACGATTAAAAATTGATCACCTTGTATCCTATTTATTACATTTAATTAATTATATATCAAGAGTTGCAAATAAACCGTCATCTATTTATTTTCTCCACTTAATTAACATGCCTCATCTTCCTTGTGCCTAATCTCATGAAACATAAAATAATGAACAAGGTAACATGAAGAAAGGAGTATTATTTGTCTTGAGAATAAAAAAGGCCCTGCTGGTTTATGTATGTGTAAGTGTATGTGGTACTGCAAGTCAAGTGTGGATAAATAGGTATAATGAATATAAAAGCTCTGTTGATATAGAAAAAATTTAACTTTGTGTTGCACACAATTGATATAAGTTATGTGCTAATTCTTTCTATTTTATAAATTGATGAACTCAAAAATGTAAAATTTGAATCCACTAATTTATGAAATATATAGAAGAAGCCACACATAATTAACTTGCGTATGATGTCATGTAGAAAATAATATTATTTTTTGAGGGTAGCAACTTTTTCTCCTAGTGTTTCAATAGTTTTCAACCTGCAGCCTTTATTTTGTTAAAATTAATGTGTTCTCTTTTATTTTGGTTTAAAAGTTATCTTGGGATTTATAAAATATTTTCTACTTTAGACTATTCCAAAACATCCTTAAGAAGATCTTTAGTATCTTGGAATTACTATGTGTGTGGAGTATTAAGAATAGGAAAAGAGATATAAATCTTTTACCTAAATCATCACTAGATATCAAAATTTCAGATTTGAGATTTTAGCATTTGAGTGAAATTTAAGATTTAGACATCGTACTTCTTGAAAAATTGCTTTAGGTCCTTGCTATATTAAAGGTTCCGGTTAGCTATAGATGAAAATTTTTTGCCTGCCCTTGATAAATGTTTACTATGTTTACCATGAACACTTAATAAGTTTAGCTTGCTGCCTTGTGCATTGTGGATACATAGTTGTCCTATGTCATCTTCTTCTTTATCATTTTGTCTATCTTTGCACTTTGATGAATTTTCTTCAAACTTCTTTTTAAGTTGTATAACCACGAACTCCATGAAAAAATCCTTGAGTTTTCCATTATAGAACCATAACTTCACGACTCATTTCTTGAGTTTTAAAAGTCTTTACATGTGAAACTCCAAAAACAATATGCGAAATTTCAAAATTTTTACAAGTAAAACTCCAGAAAAGTGTGATGGTTTCCTCTAAGTTTCATACCTTTTGTTAACAAAAAGTTAGCATTTTCAAAGATAACTATATTATATTATTTTTTTGGAAGATTTGTGTGATCTTTGCGAATTATAAACAAAATGATCTATAAGTGGAAAGGAGATAAAGAAATATCAACTTTGGTGAATAAACTAGTACAAGTTTTTTCTGTGATACCCTTATCTCACTTTAATAAAATAAACTACATTTCTTTTAATGAAAAATAGAATATTGTTAAATTATACCATTCATCTAGTCCTCTACACCCATATAACACACACAGGTAGCTGACAATGACCATGTAAGGTAATAGTAGGAAAAACGAGTTTGATTTAAGTATATCGAATGGAGTAATGTTGAATTGAATTAGATAATATTACTCCATTCATTTTAAAATAAGTGCAAGTTACATTCATGATTTAATCTATATTTCAATAGTATTTCTTACAACGATTTCAATAGAGAATATTAACAAGAAATACTGTCTAACTATTAGATTATAATGACGATAAATAGAAAAAAGAATCTTTTAACTTTTTTAAAATATGACTTTATTTCAGTAGTGGGCATACGTTGAACATTTTCTTTGTTGGAAGAATTCAAAAATAATAAATATCATATCATATATTTATGTGAAATGGTTTTTGTCTATAGCCATTCTACTGTTCTTTTCTCTTTGGACATCTAAGCAAAGCACATAGAAAAAGAAACAGTTCCGAAAAGGAAAGTCCTTGAAGAAAGTTTGACCTGCCTTGCAGCAAATATACTTTTTTCAAAAATAGAATGCACGAAATAAGATGATAAACTAGAGAGAGCAGTTTCAAGGAGTATTAGATGATCTTCCCTGACGGGATAACAAAATTTGAAGAGTATACACCAATAAGTAACATGTTTGAAATCTAATGCAAGTACAGATAATTCAGTATGATAGAAACCATTATCTAGTTTAGCAACTAAAGGATCAGTATGTTGCTAATTGAAGTTTCATGTGTCGTTTAGTGAATTTTAATTATCTTAATATTTAGACATTAAGGTGTTAGATATTGGAATATATACTGCTTAAAATAGAAAAAAAAATACATCCCCTTCTTTCATTCGCGATCAATGATTGGACCATGCAAACTAGAAATGTTTTTTCTTTGCTAAAGAAACAGATTACTCGATCTATTTCCGTATCTCTCGTGATATATATGTTAACTCAGACATCCATTTCAAGTGCATATCCCATTTTTGCACAACAGAGTTATGAAAATCCACGAGAAGCGACTGGGCGTATTGTATGTGCCAATTGTCATTTAGCTAATAAGCCCGTGGAGATTGATAATACATTATCATTATACTTAGTTAGAAAATTGAACATTTGTTTAGTAAATTTTCATTATTATAAATTTATGAATAATGAAAAGTCACTTCTTGAATCACCAAATATTCCTATTTTCCATTATACCAATCAAATCTATAGCTTTTCGGAACCCATAAACCATTCCGACTGGGGGTTCCCGCAAATATGTGATTTGATATTTTTATCTTTGAATTTATGACAGGAATGAATTGCGCAAGAATTTCTTTCGGTTAAAATGTTGTTCCACTCGAGGGAAATAAGACTTCCTTGTCAAGCCAAAAAGATTGTCGACTAGATGCTCCTACCTCACCATGCCTGGCCCTTTATCTTACCTTAAGAAGAAAGAGGAGGTATGAAGCGTGGGACAGAATGCAAGAAGTGTATAATACAATAGATAACCTTAAGGAGTGGTGACAACCCTCTTGATTGATCAACGCGAGTGAACTGTGCTTAGACGCTTCATAAAACCACACCGATCTACGAGGGGAGCTCATAGATGAGTAGGCTTCCCCATTCGATTCACGAAATGTGATCTGGGACACTATGGGAGTTTGCGTGTCTCGGTAGGCGACACCCATCAAAGGAGTCGTTCCCCACCCAGGAGCTACATTACCATATTCCGAATTCAATGGTTTTAATAAATCTCCTACAACAGTTCGTCTTGGACCAGATTTAGAACTGTTCTCAACAGTTTGTGTAGCCATAAATCCTATTGTATTCATTGAGATCTGTTGACTTAGTCAAGGGGAAATATGTTACAAAGTTCAGAGTTTAGATGGAATGTTTTCTATCAGTGCATTAGAGGTCCTAGTTGTCCAGTACCAATCCTCTTTGGAGGTTTAGTGCGATTCGACTCCACATTGTTCAAAAAAATTTGACTCTTCTTTTTCATCTCCGATTACTCGATAAGTCAACATCATATGTTTCTATCCCAAGTTTCCATAGTTCCTTCAATTCTTAAATTAGCAGTTGTAAATACACATCTACATCATTTTCGGGAGATGATGGGCCTGGAATGATCATTGACAACATAATAACTCCGTTTTTATGCAAATCCAAGGAGAGAAATTATAGTTCATCAACATAACAGGGAATGTTCTATGAGAAATACTCATGGTTTGCAGTGCATTAAAACTGTCACTTGAAAGACCCAACCTAGTATTACGAGGATCTCTAGAGAAGTTTGGGTACAAACGGTCAAAATCCTCCCATGCTTCCCCATTAGTAGGATGCCTTAAATTTCCATCTTTTAGTCATTCATTAGCATGCTATCTCATTGAAACGGCTATTTTAGGACACATAAATATCCTCTGAAGACTAGGTTTTAAGGGAACGTATCTTAAAACCTTTGCAGGAATTTTCGAGCTTGCATTTGTTGAGGCACCACCAACTCTCTTCCATCGAGAAGGCCCACATACATTGTAGTTCTCGGCTTTCTCACTATCCTTCCGGAAAAATATGAAATCATTAGGTCATGCATGTATTTTATCATAACTAAGACCCAAATATCTTATCACCTTTCTAGCTTTATTGAAAGACTCTGGTAGATGAGCAAAGGAAAATGCCTCTTTTATCAATACTAAAAACTCTGAAAGTGCTACATTATTCAATCCATGCATTGATTTAAACGAGTACAATCGAATGGTGAAACTCAATTTAGTGAAATTTTCACACCTCGGATGTAATTGTTCTTTTCCTTCCTCTAACAATTCAAAAAAATTCTTTGCATCTTAAGGTAATCCCTCTCCCACTCTTTCTCTGTGTCCTGACTCAGCCTCTACATTTCTAAATGTATCATGAAGTAGTCCACAAATATCGTCACACAAATTAGAACCTTCATCATTGTTGATTGAATGGGGTGTTGTTCTCGAGGAAGACCTTTCTCCATGAAAAGTCCATTTGGTGTAAAGCAACACCAAATCCTTCAGCAAGTAAATGATCTTTCACCATATCTCTATAATGCCAATAACGATTCTTGCACTCTTTGCAAGGGCATAATATCTCATTTCCTTGAGAAGCTCGTTCAAATACCTTATAAAAAAAAGTGCACTCCACGCTTGAACTCATCACTCTATCTTAGGCAATTCAACCAACTTTTAACCTCATGATCCATTAAAATTCTATTTAACACAAGAAATTTAACTAATGTCAATCCAACATGGAAATTTAAATATATCAAAAGAGGGGAATATCCTGAAAATCAAGACTTAAAGGAGGAAAAGAAACACATTACCATTCAATTTATGTAAAAAATTTACATCTAAATTTAAGAAGAACAAGTAAAATAGAGAGCTAAATCCGTGTTAGAACAATAGATATAAACACATTTACTTACGATACTTAGTTGACATTCATAAAAAGCATCTAATGAATTATGAGTTTTGCAAACAATCATTCCTAATGCGTGCAACCTTAATGTGGACAGTTAGTGATTTTCCAGTATTAGTAATGCTTTCTGGATGGAGCACTAAGGGAAAATTGGCATGCCCTAGTTATAATTATGACAGATGCTCTCAGTATCTCATACATCATCATAAGATGTGTTATTTGGGTCATGGGAGATTTTTGCCTCTTGATCATCCATTGAGAAGAGATAAGAAGTCATTTGATGGTAAAGAGGACCATAGATTCGCGCCTACTCCTTTGTTTGGTATAGAGGTGCTTGAAGAGCTGCGTGAATTTAACAATAATTTTGGAAAGGGCAAAAAATAAAGCCTCGAGATAATAATGGTCTTTGGAAAAAAAGATCTATTTTTTTTTAATTTTCATATTGGGCACATAACAAATTGAGGCACAATCTTGATGTGATTCACCTAGAAAAGAATATATGTGATAGTTTTCTAGGGACCTTATTGGAGATAGATGGAAATTCAAAGGATCATGTAAATTCTAGATATGACTTAGAAGAAATCGGAATACGAAAAGAGCTACTACGAATTGAAGATAATAATGGAAATGTCAGTTTGGCTCAATCTTCTTTCTTCATGAAACCAGAACAGAAAAGGTTGTTTTGCAGCGTCTTGAAAAATTCCAAATTACTTAAAGGGTGTGCTTCGAATATATTAGATCGTGTGCATATGAAGGAGATGAAGATATCAGGGTACAAGAGTCATGATGCTCATTTTATAATGCATTACCTGCTCTAGGTTGCTGTTAGAAAAGTGCTGCCCAAGAATGTTTCATTGACATTGATTAGGTTGTGCAATTTCTTTATAGCCCTCTGTAGTAAGGTAATAAGGCGAAGAGATCTTGAAAACTAAATTCTGAAATTAGTGAAATAACATGTGACCTTGAAATGAAGAGTGCTTGCATTTTTGTTCAAGATACCTACATGATGGCGTGAAGACACGATTTAGTGGTACAAAACTGAGGATAAGGAATGTGCTCAAAATTTGTCACCTATATTCCCTAAGATAGGTCATCCAATTGGAAGTGATAATAAAAAGAAATGCACTTTTTTTTATGGATTCACAGTTACTTTATGAAGCACATCGGTATGCCCTTTTCAACACAGGGAGATGAAGAAGTGACAAAGTTTATCGAGTAAGATAAATTATATAATAATTATTTACAATTTAAACTTTATTTATTGGGTTATGATGATGTACATTAAAATCCATTTACAAAGGATTAGTAATTAAATTTACAATATTCATGATTGCAGGGAACATAAGAATTTAATGAGTAATCATACTAGATCAAATGCATGGACAAGGGAAATGAATCACAGTTGCAAATTCAACAATTGATTTAAAGAGAAAGTTAAAAATGTTGAAGTATCTCATCATTTGAATTGGCTGGCTAGAGGGCCTAATGTAGTGGCCAAGAGATATACTTCATATTTCATTAATGGATATCAATTTCATACAAAAAATCGAGATGCCCCACTCAATACTGAAAATAGTGGAATGACTTTACTAGCAACAACAAATAGTTTTGCTAGTGCTAGGGACCAGAATCCCATAGATAGAGAGGTTGTTTATTATGTAGTTATTCAAGATATTATTAAATATCCAAAGTATTACAAAAGAAAAAAAATTGAGTAGATATTTGCACTCTACATTAAACCTTCCATGAAAAGATTTCTGACAAGGAAGATTACGATGAAGGACAAATGAGCACCCAGATTTGTAATCTCCAGATGTAACAAGATTTTGGCAGAGTGAATTATTTAGGCCTCCCATTCTAGCTTAGCCAAAACTTCCTTCCCTCTAGTTTGAAGATAGAACTCCACTTTTTTCTTTTCAAATAAGGACCTGAAACCTCCACTTTTATAAGGAGATAGATATACCCATACAGAAAGAATGACTAAGGTATTATTAGAAGTTATGTTGTTTTAGTCGTAAGGTCTATTGTTTTTTACTAATGTATTTATTAGTGTGACACCTTGATATCTTGTTGGATATGTGCTAAAAATGTGCTGATAAGGTTGCCTTAGCTTCTTCCAGATCCTCAATCATTTCAAGATAGTCTGCTACAATACATCATTATTACTCTATCTCTATTTTCTTTTATTCCATTTTAGATTTACTGTATTTGGTGTACTTTTCATATAATTTTGTGATCTTTTACTTTACGAAGGAATGATAGGCTAAACAACCTATCTTAGTATAGTCTTTCCATTAGCTGTGAGAAGGTATTATAGATATTTCTCTCCATTTCTTTATTACNCCATTTCTTTATTACTAAATCTATCTATCTTTATATAGTTTCTATATGACATTTTCTTTGAGTTCATATGTGATCATTTTCAATTAGAATTTTATTCTAAAATGCTACAATTTTGCAGAATTTTGAAAATCTGATTTGAGAAAAGCTAGTGAATCACTCAAGAGAATGACTGCTTCACTGGTATTTCTTGTGTTGGTATATATGTTGTTATATGATTGAGAGATGTAGTTATATGTTGTTTTAGTCATAAGGTGTATTGTTTTTGACTAATGTATTTATTAGTGTGACAACTTGATATCTTTTTGGATATGTGTTGAAAATATGATGATAAGGTTGCCTTAGCTTCGTCCAAATCCTCAATCATTTCAAGATAGTCTGTTGCAGTACATCTTAGGCTAGTTCCAATATTGGTTGCACTTACATCAATAGCAATACCATAACATAACTTTGCTGCAAGCTCAAATGCCTCGGGTTTAGTTGGTAACTCATCTAAAGATATCTTGCTCCCTTGGTTCATATATGATTCTATTCATTGTTCCACTTCTAGAAAGCAAATGATACTTTTTTTATATTTAAGAGTGAGGTAAACAGAGAGGAACTAGTCAGTGATCTTATATTCCACAAGACTATGATATGAGATAGAAAGTAAAGTGTTTTGAGCTTAAGGAATCACCTTGTGTAAATCTTTAATCTGAACTAATAGGTCACTGGGGATATGTTCAGTTGTTGTTTAATAAAATAGTTGATCAGTCACTATTTCAATCTGAACTAAAAGGTCACTGGGTATTGAGAAAAGCACAAGTCACCATTATTACTCTATCTCTATTTTCTTTTATTCCCTTTTATAGTTACTACTTTTTGGTGTACTTTTCATATAATTTTGTGATCTTTTACTTTATGAAGACAGGATAGGCTAACCAACCTATCTTAATATAGTTTTTCCATTAGCTGTGAGAAGGTATTATAGACATTTCTCTCCATTTCATTACTAAATATGTCTATCTTTATATAGTTTCTATATGAAGACAACTTTAAGTTCACGTGTGATCATTTTCATTTAAAATTTTATTCTAAAATGTCACAATTTGGCAAAATTTTGAAAATCTGATTTAAAGAAAGCTAGTGAATCATTCAACAGAACAATAATGAATCAAGAAGGGTGTTCATGAAAAAGTCAGAAAGTTAAGAACTTAAACCATGTCTCAGCTGGATCATATGTATCTTCACGAAACAAACAAGTATTGAAACACAAGAACAAGAATAACTCAGGCTACATTCCACCTGTTCAAGTTATAAAGTCGAAGGATAAGGATTATAGGCACAAGAAGAACTCAAACTATGTTCCAGTTGGATCTCAAGTGCTGGAACAAGTGCAACAAGTGTCTCTGGATTCTGTCTTTCCTGCAACACTAACAATACATGAGAAAGTACAAAAAGTGTTTCCAGATTCCACCACTCCTGCATCATAAGCAACACATGAACAAGTGCAACAACAGTCACAACTTCCCACCGCTGCTACATCGCAAATAGTTTATGAACAAATGCAGCGACATCGGCAAGATTCTACCAATCTTGAAGCAGCTAACCAATCTAAAGAACAAGGCAAGCTAATATAGATGTTAGTTCGTACTATTCCAGAAATTATCTACATAACTATAATATCTTTGTTCATATTATTGTAGGCCCTTCTACTAACAAAAGAAAAAGAGGTGGCACACAAATGCAAGCTGTACATGGATGGAGTGACCGCAAACTGATCATGCTAAATTAATTAAACCAACCTATTGTTCCAATTAACGTAGTGTAATTGAGTTCGGCAGATTCCTTGGCACATTTGCAAGGAATGAGACATTTTTTCCTCATAAGGTATTTAATTGGAAGAAGTTGAAGACACATGATGATATGTGGAGCTATATGTAGGTTTGAAGTTCTCAATATTTTGACTTTAGCCGAAAATATTTCACATTTTTTAGGCTAACCAAATCGCAACAAATTGTAGGAGAAATAGGACATTCCTGATGCTGGGAAAGAGTAGGCTATGGCAGTAATTCAAGGTTCTTGAAGAGGATATAAGACTAGGTTTAAGAGAAAACACTTATATGCATACGCCAATGATGTAATTCGAATGGCAAAAAGGCCTCAAATTGCTCCAGAATCTGCGTTTAAGGATATCCTTAAATATTGGAACTCCAAAAAAGCTAAGGTATGATATAAATCATTGATACCTATGATATTTTTTGTCATTGTATTTTATTCCCTACAATAGCTTTTGAATAGATAGAGCGAGTCTCATTGTTAGAGCGTGTTGATGTTACCTAGACATTCACTATTAGCCATTTAAAAATATTTGTTATGAATAAACTCTTTCCTGCAGGATATGTCCAGTACTAATAGAGAGAATTGAAAAAAGTCGATGTATCCACACACTATTGGCAAAATAAGTTTTCCTATAAATTGTGAGGTTTGATGTTTTCTCGTATATTTTAGTGAGCTTGTTAACTTTATTTAGGATGATTTTAATGCCGACTTGAATGTAACTAGGAAAAAGAAAGGAAATTCCTAATGCCCTATCAAGTAAAGACTTCTTTGTGGCTACTAGAAGAAGGAAACCTGATCGAGTATACAAAGACTCATATGAAGATACGACTAACAAAATTGTACGAAATTTTATGATTCAACGTTTATTAAGACCATTTGTTTATTTTAAAATATTGGATCAGTTTAATTCAGTTGAACTCTCTTTTCTTGAATGTGATTTGTAGGCTGAAATGGAGAGATTAGAAACTCAAGAAAGTGAAGATGGTACTCAATCATCAGTTGACACATTTGGACCAGTTATGGGAATTGATCATCCAGGTCGAGTAAAATTGTATGGACATGGAGTTACTAAGACTCTTTAAAATAGAAAGCGAGAGATTCTGAACCATCTTCAAATGTAGCTGATAATGAAATAGTACATAAAAGAATGGATGAAATCGAAGAAAGGATGCAACAAATAATGTTCGAAAAATTCAATGAACAAAAAGATACCATAGAACGAGAAGTCACAATGAACATCATTGCACAACTTCACCGTATAAATCTAGGATTAACACTTGATCCAAATATGCTAAGATTCGATGTTCATTCACTGGGAGAAGAGGCT
The DNA here is from genome assembly GCA_018107945.1 of Datura stramonium. Classification (NCBI taxonomy): domain Eukaryota; kingdom Viridiplantae; phylum Streptophyta; class Magnoliopsida; order Solanales; family Solanaceae; genus Datura; species Datura stramonium. The sequence continues at coordinate 73,084 of JACEIK010002149.1, read as the reverse complement.
ACAATTCAACCAATCAACCGTCCATTTGCTGGTAGTAATAATCAAGGTTAATACTTTACTTTTTTCTGATCTCTTTCTTCTTATTCTTATTCTTTTTCTTTTTCATCTCCTTGTTCTTCTCATCCATCTTCTCATTGAACAGTGATCTTAATATTTCTTAAGCTTTATATTCTTAATGAAATCCTATGTTTGATGGTTGTTTTATAAGAAATGGACAAAATATGTACTTCTGATTTTCTTATTCTCATATGTTGGTTGCTTATTGGTTATTGGGATATTACATATTCCTGGTTGTTTTATAAGAAATGGATAAAATATGTAGTTCTGCTTATGTTCTAAAATGTATCTATCCTCATGATAAAATCTAGGATTGTGTACTTACTTTTGTGATTTGTGGTTGATTGAGTGACTAATAGTATATAAGCTTAACCTATTAATTATATCGACGATTAGACCATGTCATGCCCCGAGTTTACACCCTGGACGAAACACGGTACTTGGAGTCACAAGTAACGCCAAGTCAACCCCTGATCTATTATACACTAGCATTTTGAGTAACATATAAATATATACAAGTGAATATTAAAGCAAAAATATAAACACATTTGAGAGAATAAAGCTAGTTCATAATATTTGAAAATATTTGAGCAAAGCTACAAGTCTGAAAACCAAATTTGTGTCTGAAAGTCACTACGACAGATGAGTTATTGGGACAAGCCCCCATCTAACTCCAAATATAATTAAAAGGAAGAAAATGTAACTGAATTAAATAATCTCCATCCTCGAAGAATGAGGACTCACCAACTAGAACAACTGAAGTCTTCGGAGAGCGATAGTCTAGCGAGGCTGAGACTGAGATCCTGTAGCTCTATCATAAACTGATACAACATAAAAATATGCGTCAGTACTTTTAATGTACTAAATAAGTTGGAGAAAACATAACACAATGCAATAAATGTGTGAAACTAAAAAGACATTCAATGACCAACTAAAGCTACTGAACTGAATAACTGAAATAACTGAGATGGTAAAGGATATGCTCTATTTCTGAGATACTGAACTGAATAGATCTGAAACTAAACTGAGCTAACTAGTGGGAGAGTCTATAACCGACATATAATAACGTGATCTAGACGTAGAGTCCGATGTATACACTGTATTGGTAGGACCCAATATACCTTGCCAGGGTATAAAGGCATAAACTGGGTGATCATAATGTTTGGGGCCATAAGGCCAATAAAAATGAAACCTACGGTGGCGACGTAGTTTGGGGAACCTGGGTGCGCTGGAACCCCTATCCACTCGGCGCTAAGTCCAACTCCCACTGGATAGTCCTAGACTGATTACTAAGTTAATAGCTCAAAATTGGGGCCCAAGACTATTTAGGGATGCATATCTGAAAGAACCCTAATTCTGGAATTGGGTTCTAAGACTGGTCAGAGCTGTTTATTTGGAAGCATCGTAACCGTCTAAAGAACTAATTGTAATATGAAGCTAGGGTCCTGAGGCTAGTTAGAGCTTCTGGTCTAAAGTGTCATGATCACCTAGTGGAACACTAAAAATTGAGTTCTGAATCTGATTCTGATAACTGGGAGGTACTACTAACACCTCAGAAAATTTCTGCAGTAAAACTAATCAATTAACATTTCTGACCGACACTGAGAATTCTAACATTTTTGGCTAAAACTGAACTGACAATAATCTGATTTAGTTTCAATGCTACTAAAAACATAGTAGTCCCTAACATTGATAAAATCAAGCAAAATTTCGATATTCAAACACTATTGCAAAATTCAAGATTTTCTAGTTCAAGAATTAGGGCTAAATTTCACCTCACAAAAATAAACATTATTTCAGTCACAAACTGATGGAAAATATTTATAACTAACATGAAGTAACATTCCACATGGATTAGACAAAGTATGACTAAAATTTCTTAATATTCAATAATTCCAAGTCTAGAACTGATAGAGAAAAGTAAGGAGGAATTTGGGACACAAGGAAAGAATTATTCCCTTGTTGAATTTCCACATACTTGGTGAAGAAGCCTGAAGAATTTTCTTGGGAAACTGAGGGGGAATGGACTGCCCTAGTTCTTGCTCAGAATGTTCCTAAGAGAAACTCTTCGATGCTTTTCTGAGAATCTGAGCGAGGAATGAAGGGGAAATCGTTTAGCCCCTCTAAATTCCCTTAAAACATACTAAAAAGACGTAGTTTAGGGTCTAGGAGGTTAGGAAATTATTGAAACACCCTTAGGTAATTCGCAATAAAACTGACTGTCAGGCCCTCTCACGAGGGACCTAACGGGTCAATGGCCAGTGACCATGACTCGTGGTCACAGTCGTGAGGTGCACTGCCTAGAACTTCTTGTTGGTCACCACGAGGGACCTACCGAGTCATGGTTGGTGACCACGACTCGTGGTCAGCTCTCGTGGACTACACTGTCCATATTTACCCTGGAGTCGCCACGGGAAACACCATGACTCGTGGTGTCCCAAATGAGTCGTGGTGAGGATCTGTTGGGTCCACTCCTAGCCTCCTCTAATTCTTAATCAATCCTGACCAAGGGGCACCCATGACTCGTGGTTTTGACCACGACTCGTGGTCACCCGTTTTTAAAAAAAATTCTTAGTTAAGTTCCCAGTCCTCAACATGATTCACTTAATGACTCGTGGTCACCTCTCAGGGGACACAAAACGACTCGTTCTATGACCTGGTGCAGATTTTCCAGTTTCCTCCGATTTAAGTCATGGGTCTAGTTTTTGAGTTTCTGGGGCATTACAGTATCCCCCCTTGGGAACATTAATCCTGGAATGTTGGAAAATACACAGAAAAGTAGAGAATGGCAATCATTATACACAAATATTGATAATGACAGCTAGAAACTAGCAGAATGACTACCTCTTAACTGAATTCACTAATCGTACACATATTCATTTACAAGAAAGAAACTGAAACATACGAACTAAAAGCACTTTTTGGGAGGAAATTGATACCTTAAACTGAAACTAAGCCGGAAGGAAACAAATGGGGGAATCTAGCCATCATATCCACTTTGGCTTCCCACATAACTCCCTCAACCGGCTGATTTCTCCATAAGACCTTGAATGAAGCTACCTCCTTATTCCTTCGCTTACGAACCTGACGGTCAAGGATCTGTACTGGGACCTCTTCATATGAGAGACGATCTTTCACTCCCACACTGTGCAATGACACAATTGAGGTTGGATCACCGATACACTTCTTCAATAGTGACACATGGAATACTGGCTGCATAGATGCCAACTCTGAAGGTAATTCCAGCTCATAAGCTTCCTTGCCAATTTGCCTTATAATTCTGTAGGGTCCCACATATCCCGAACTAAGATTTCCCTTCTTTTCAAATCTCATTACCCTTTTCATGGGCGAAATTTTCAGATAGACCCAATCATCCACAGCAAACTCCAATTCTCTTCTCCTCACATCAGCATAAGATTTCTGACGACTCTAAGCTATTTTCAATCCTTCTCTAATGAGTTGTACCTTCTACATAGCTTCATGAACCGAGTTTGGCCAAATTAAACTAGCTTCACCAACCTCAAACCACCCAATAGGAGATCTGCACTTTCTACTATACAATGCCTCAAACGGGGCCGTATGGATACTATAGTGGTAGTTGTTGTTGTACGAAAACTTGATAAGAGATGAGTGGTCATCCCAACTGCCCTTGAAATTGATCACGCATGCTCTTAACATATATTCTAGGGTCTGAATATCCGCTCAGCTTGCCCAACTGTCTGTGGGTGAAAAGTTGTGCTGAGCTTGACCTGGGTACCAAGTCCCTTCCGAAAAGACTTCCAAAAATGCGAGGTGAACTGGTACCTCTGTCTGAAATGATGGATAATTATGACCGATGAAGCCTAACCAACTCCCAGATATAAAGCCTAGCATAGTCCTCAGCTGAATCTGTAGTTTTAACTAGGAGGAAATGTGTTGACTTAGTCATCCGGTCTAGTACTACCTAGATAGAATTATGTTGCTGACGAGTTCGAGGTAGACCCATAGCAAAGTCCTTATTCACTTCTTCCCACTTACATATAGGTATGGTGATATCTTCGGTCATACCTCCCGATCTCTGGTGTTCTACCTTGAATTGCTGACAGTTTGGGCACTTAGCTATGAATTAAGCTATGTCTCTCTTCATGCCATTCCACCAATAAATATACCACAAATCGCAGTACATTTTAGTAGCACCGGTGTGGATAAAGTATCTCAAGCTGTTTGCTTCATCCAATATCTGTTGTCTCAAGTTAATGATGTCCGGTACACACAATCTGCCCTGATAATGGAGCATACCATCTCCCCCTTTGGAGAAAGTCTTAACCTCTTTCTTGAGAACCACTTCCTTGAGTTTAAGTAAAATGAAATTATCATCCTATTTGGATTTAACTTCAACAACTAAAGAGGAAACTGACCCTCTTTGCTCACCACTTCTCCTCAGCTGAGTGAATCAACTACACCCCTAACTGATATAGTCTGTGAATATCCTTCACCAATTCCTTTTTTCCTTCCTCAACATGAGCCACGCTACCCATAGACACTCTTCTTAGAGCGTAAGCCACCACATCGGCTTTGCTTGGGTGATATAGCACGCTCATGTCATAATCCTTCAGGAGCTCTAACAACTTCTCTGATGAAGATTTAGGTCCCTCAAACTGAATACATACTAAAGGCTCTTGTTATCGGTGAAAACATCCATGTGAGCCCCGTATAGATAGTGTCTCCATATTTTCAATGCAAACACCACCGCTGCCAACTCCAAGTCATGAGTTGGATAATTCTTCTCATGAACATTGAACTGTCTGGAGCGTAGGCTATCACCTTGCCCCGCTACATCAGAACACAACCGAGGTCAACTCTGGAAGCATCGCAATATACTACAAACCCATATGATCCTTTCGGTAGGGTCAACACTGGAGCGGTAGTGAGTCGAGTTTTTAACTCGTGGAAACTCTTCTCGCACGCATCTGACCACTGCAATTTCACCTTCTTCTGAGTCAGCCTAGTCAGAGGAGATGCTATAGAAGAAAAGTCTTCCACAAAACATCGGTAATAACCAACCAAACCAAGAAACTTCTAATTTCGGTTAGGGAGGTAGGCTTGGGCTAGCCTTTCACGGCTGCTATCTTTTGAGGATCAACCTGAATACCCTCACCCGAGACCACATAACCCAAGAAATTAACAAACTTCAACCAGAATTTGCACTTGCTGAACTTGGCGAACAACTGGCAATCTCTGAGGGTCTGAAGCACTATCCTCAGGTGATTAGCATACACTTCCTCATTTTTGGAGTATACCAGAATGTCGTCGATAAACACAATGATGAACATAGTCAGATACTGATTGAAGACTTTGTTCATCAGGTCCATAAAGGTTGCAGGGGCATTTTTTAGTCTGAAGGACATAACCATAAACTCGTAGTGACCATAACGAGTCTTGAAAGTTGTCATTGGTATGTCACACTCTCTGAATCTTAGCTGATGATACCCCAACTAGAGATCTATTTTGGAGAAACAGTTGGCTCCCTGAAGTTGGTCGAACAGGTCATCAATTCTTGGTAGGGGATACATGTTCTTGACTGTGACCTTGTTCAACTGATGATAATCGATGCACATTCTGAGGGTACCGTCTTTCTTTCGCACGAATAGCACTGGAGCACCCCACAAAGAGATGCTGGATATAATAAAACCCTTATCAAGAAGATCTTTTAGCTGCTCCTTAACCTCCTTAAGTTCGACCGGGGCCATTCTATAAGTAGGGATGGAGATGGACTGAGTATCTGGAATAAGGTCTATACTAAAGTCGAATTCACATTTAGGAGGAACTCCGGGAAGATCTTCGGGGAATACATATGGAAATTCACTGACAATAGGGACTGACTGGATAGTTGGGGTCTAAGAGTAGAAATCCTTGACTCGAACTAGGTGGTAAATAAATCCTTTAGATATAAGCTTTCTAGCCTTAAGGTAGGAAATAAACATACCCTTAGGCGCTAAACTACTGCCAGTCCATTCAAGAGCTGGCCCATTAGGGAACTAAAACCTGACGACCTTAGTTCTGCAGTCGACTGAGGCATGACCGGAGTGTAACCAATCCATGCCAAGAATGACGTTGAAGTCGAGCATGTCTAACTCTACAAGGTAAGCTGAAATGACTTTATTAGAAGACTAAGATTGGGCAGTTTCTATACACTCTGCTGGCTTTAACTAACTCGCCAACTGGGTGGAGATTTAAAATGGTTCTTAGAGGACCTCTAGACTGATATTAAACTGAACAGCTATGTATGGAGTCACGAAAGATAGTGTGGCCCCTGTATCTGGTAGGGCATATACATCTAGGTAGAAAATACATAACAAACCCGTGACCACATCCGCTGAGTTCTCCTTATCCTAATGAGATGATAATGCATAAAAACTGTTTTGGCATTGACCGCCCTCCATACCTAATGTATTAGCCTGCTGAGCTGGCTGGCCCGCTGTAGCTGCTAAGGAAGTGGATTGTGACCTTCCCCGTCCTGCTAACGTGCATTTTTAGCCGACCAAGCTTCCCACAACCAAAACAGCCTTCTCGACCCTGAAGACACTCTCCTGGGTGATTCTTACCATACCTAGGGAAAGATGGATATCTGTTGCCGACATTGTAGCTCTGGGACTGAGATCCAAATGCTCCACCCCTCCGATCCTAGCGAGATCGAAAGGTAGGGGCTCTGGCTTAGCTGGGTGTTGGAGCCCACTACTGCTGCTATTGTGGGTGGCTGCTACCGCCAGACCTCTGGTGGCTATAGTCTGATTGGCTAGTCCTTGCCTGCTTGTTCTTTCGTTCCATGTCCCTTAGTTTTTCTGCCTCAATCTGCTGGGCATAGACAATCAGGCTGGAGAGGTTGATATCCTTAATCACCTTTGCTGTCCTGCACTCTTTGAGGACGAGATTCGACACCCCGTTAACAAACTTCAGAATTCATCCCCGTGGCTGGGCCACCATCTCTTGAGCATATTTGCACAGCCTGGTGAACTCTAGAGCATACTCTTCTACTGTCCGATTTCCCTGTCCAAGATTCATAAAATCCGCTACTTTTGCCTCCCTGAGCTACCGAGGGAAGAATCTGTCTAGGAATGGTATTGTGAACTCCTCCCAATCCACCGGTCCTGCCTTCACTGGCCTCCCCTAGGCTCGTTACCTAGTCTAGTGTTGGATCATAAGAAGTGAGACGGTGTGGTCCACGAGTCGTGGTCATTAACCATGACTCGTTGGGTCCCTCATGGTGACCTGCTTTGGAGCCTAGGCAGTGTACCTGAAGGGAGTGTCCATGAGTTGGGGTCATCCACCACGACCCGTTAGGTCACCCATTAGGAGCACTTGAAAGTTTTTCCCTGTGATTTTCTAAGGGTAGTTTAGTAATCCCCTACTTTCCTAGGCTTTAAACTACATCGTTTGAAAGATAGTTTTGGGCTTATTAGGGGTTCTGAACAGCTCCTCCCCTCATTCTCATGTTTACACTAAGAAAATTTATCGAAACTCCTCTACAGAAGCTCTCAAGCAAGCTTAGGGTTCTCATCTATTGAAGCAGTTCAAGTCTTCTTCTTCGGGAAAATTTCAGCTAGGTATGTGAGAATTCAACAAGGGAATTGTCCTTCCCTTGTGTCCCCCAAAATCTTCCCATAATTTCCCTATCAATTTTAGCCTGAGCTTTCGAATATGAATGAATTTCATGTTATTTTTTGTTAATTTTTCCTGGAATAATATCCACGTTGTTTGTCCATATTATCTTTATTAGTTCCTAATTTTGTCAATGTTAATACAAAAGTGAATTTAAGCACTAACTTTTGAGTAATGATTTTTTCTTATTAAATTCCATCTAGTGAATGAAGAATGTTTTGGGCTCATTTTCTAGTAATTCTTATTATATATATGTTGAGCAAATATTCCATTGATAAGAATGATTTTAGCCATGTCAGATGAGATTTCTTTAATTCTTGAATTTTTTTTGCCATATTATGGAATTCCCGTGTTGTTGGAATGAGTTGAGTTCCCTATTAGATGCTTAGTAGTTCAGTATATTTAGAACGTATAACCTCTTCGAAATTATTCAGAAAATTGTCAACTGATCAGTTTGACTTCAATATTTTTTGAGGTGTCAGTGGTGCCTCGTAGTTATTAGAATCAGACTCAGATTATAATTGTTTGGTCCATTAGTTGGTCATGACATTCTAGTTATATAGCTATGACCAGCCCCAGGACCCTAGTTTAGTTACAGTTTGTTTTTAGGCGGTTACGGTGCTTTCAGATAAGCAGCTTTGACCAGTCTAGAACTCAGTCTAAGAATCTGATCCGATAAGACTCTTAGGGTACTTTCAGTTATATGTCACTGACAAGTCTTGGTCTTCCATTTTGAGATATCAACTTAGCAGTTTTGTATAAGTTTCCAGTGGGAGTAGGACTTAGCACCGATCGGGCCAGGGTTCCATCGCACCCAGGTTCCCAAAACTATGTTGCCAGCATAGGTTACAGTATTACTTGGCCTGATTGTCCCCAGACTTTTTTGATCAACCAGTTCATGGCTTTATACCCTGGCAAGGTATACTGGGTCCTACCGGCGTGGTGTATACATCGAACTCCACGTCTATCTCACGTGGTTATTCGTCGGTTAGAGACTCTCCCACTAGTCAGTTCAGTTCAGTCTTCGTTATTGACAGTTCAGTTCAGTTCAGATCAGTTCAGTGTAGTCTGTCAGACTCGGTATTTCAGACTTAGGGCATGTCATTGACCATCAGACAAGGTCATCTTGACAATTTCAGTTTACTTCAATAGTTCAGTTCAGCTTACCTTTTGGTCATTGCATGTCATTTCTGTTCAAACTTTATATTCAGATATGTTTTCTCCCACTTACTCAGTACATTCAAAGTATTGACGCATACTTTTATGCTGTATCGTTTCATGAAATAGCTGCAGGTTCGTAGACTCAGCATAGTTAGCCGTTGGATCAAGATCCTCTTCCACTTTAGACGATGTGTGAGTCCTCATCATTCGAGGGCCTTGCTTTACTATCTTTCAGTTGAGTTAATATTTTCAGTTAGACTTAGAGTTAGCTGGAGGCTTGTCCTAGCAACACAACAGTTAGAAGGCTTCAAGACACAAAGTTAAGTTCAGTCTTCAAATGTTTTAAATTCTAATATTACCATGTAGTTTATTTTCTCAAATGCTCTTATGCTATTATTTCAAG
>JACEIK010002149.1:36248-55808 GCA_018107945.1 Datura stramonium | reverse complement strand
TTTTAACTCTTGAAATCATGTAAAAATTAATTAATCATTTTTTGGATTTGAACATTTTTCTTTTAGGGTTATATTATTATTATAGCTTGTTGAATATTTTTAATTATGAATGTTTATGAAAAAATACATTTTTTGATTATATCATTTGTAGTGTTTTATAATTTATTAAGTATGTAAATATTGATTTAAAACAAGGATTTTCATTTCATCAAAACCGTTGTAATTTTTCACTGGAACCGTTGCAATAGATTAAATAAACTGTTGCAATAGGTTAAATAAACCGTTGTCGTAGGTAAAATAAATCATTGCAATAGATTAATTAAACCGTTGCAATAGGTAAAAAATCATTGCAATATGTCGAATAAACCGTAGCAATGATATGGAAGCATTAGTTTGTTAGTACAAAATAATCGTTGCGATAAAGTTGTAGAAACGATTTATAATCATTGCAAAACCTATGGCAACAGTCAATAAATAGTCGCAATTGACCAATATATTCATTGCAGCTGAAGGAAAAATAATTGTTTCCATATATATATCTATGGCAATTGTTTTGTACAACTGTTGCATGAACCGTTGCCATAGATCTATGGCCATGCTCAGAGATGAAACGGGTGTTAAACCGTTGGCATAGAGCTATGACGACGTCTTCCCTGTATATTGCAACGGTTTATGAACCGTTGCCATAGACCTATTTTCCTGTAGTGTTTATTTGTTCCATTAAGACTAGCATTATCATTAGTAGGCAATTGCACTAAATCAAGGGGGTAAAGGGGATTAAAGCCATAAACAATTTTGAAAGTAGAGGAGCCAATAGAAGAATGAATAGTTGTATTGTATGAAAATTCCACCACAGGCAAGTGATCTTCCCAAGAAGTTAATTTCCTTTAAAAACATCCCTCAACATGTTACCTAAAGTTCTATTTAACACCTTAGTTTGCCCATCAGTTTTGTTGGTGACAAGAAGTAGAAAGCAACAATTTGGTCCCTAAACTTCCCCAAAGAACACGCCAAAAGTGACTCAAAAATTTAACAACCCTATCACTAACAATAATTCTAGGTATGCTATGTAATTTTACAACCTCTTAAACAAATAAATCAGCCACATGAGAAGCATCATTAGTTTTCAAGCATGGAATAAAATAAGCCATCTTAGAGAATCTATCTAGCACAACAAATATACTATCCTTACCATACTTCATTTTTGGTAAACATAAGACAAAATCCTGTAACACCCCAAAACTTTCCTAGACCAAACTCTGACTGTGCATGAAAAACCCAAAAGAACCAGAAAATTTTTCTCAGAACGACCTAGAAAATGAGTCGTGGTTAGTTGTAATGACCTGTTGTCTGAGTCATCGTAAGGCCTACAGGAAGTCCTTTTTGAACCAACGAGCCCAGTAATGGGTCGTCAAATAGACCAACCGGGTGATTTTTCTAATCTCGTCCACAAACTCCTATGGGTCCTCTCCCACCTTAGATCCCTGATAATATGGAGGGTTCATCCTAGTGATATCCTAAACTCGGGAAGTTGTTGCAGACCCATTATTGTTGACTGGAACGACCTACTGGTTTACCTGGTTGGTAATAGTTTGAGAGAGCAGTTGAATGGCCGCCCTAAACTCTACAATAGACACTGAGTCGTCCCGAGGGGCTACCGGGGCTAGTGGGGTAGGTCAGTGAGCGTTACCAGCCCTTCTTCCATTTCCACATCGAGCGTTACCAGCCCTTCTTCCATTTCCACATCGTGGAGGAATAATTCACTAAAATGGAACAGAGCACGAGTTAGGAGAGAGATTCTAAAATTCAATTTCAACGCACGATAAGGAGTATGAATAAAAGGGAGATTTTCTAATAGCATCTCGTAGCCTCCCTGTCATAAGTGTGGCGCGTTTCACACCCATGAAAAGGACTCTACTTGATGCGGATTTTCAGACATCCGAGAATACTCTAAAACTAGTGCTCTGATACCAAGTTTGTCATGCCCCAAGCTTACATCCTGGACGGGACACGATACTTGGAATCACAAGTAACCCTAAGTCAACACCTGGTCTATCATACACAGGCATTCTGAGTAAACATATGAATATATACAGCGGAAGTTTAAATAAAAAAGATAAGAATTTATGAGAATAAAGTTGATTCATATTGTCTGAAAACATTTGAACCAAACTAAAAGTCTGAAACCCAAATCTGCATCGGAAAGCCACTACAACTAATGAGTTACTGGGACAAACCCTCAGCTAACTCCAAATGTAAAAAGAAGAAAGAAAAACTGAGAAAAATAATCTTCTTCCTCGAAATATGAGGTCGGCTAGCGAGGCTGAAACTGAGATCCTGCAGCTGTATCATAAAATGATAGAACATAAAAGTATGTGTCACTACTTTGAATGTATTAAGTAAGTGAGAGAACCGTACCCATGAAATAAAAGTGCTGAACTGAAAAGACATGCAATGACCAACTGAAGCTACTGAACTGAATAACTGAAATAACTGAGATGGTCTAAAAGACCCTGTCTGATGGTCAACAATATTCCCTCAATCGAAGGTACTGATCTGAAGTAATCTGAAACTGAGCTGAGCTGACTAGTGGGAGAGTGTATAACCAACATATAACCACGTGAGCTATACATAGAGTACAATGTATACATCCTATCGGTAGGACCCAATATACCTTGCCAGGGAATAGAGGTATGAACTGGGTGATCACAAGAGTCTGGGGCTATGAGGCCAATAAAACTGTAACCTACGGTGGCAACGTAGTTCTGTGAAGCTGGATGCGTTAGAACCCCGATCCATTCGGTTCTAAGTCCTACTCCCACTGGATAGTACTAGGATGAATACTAAGTTGATAGCTCGAAAATAGGGCCCAATACTATTTAGGAATGCATCTCTGAAAGCACCTTGATAGCCTTATCAGACCGGATTCTGGAACTGAGTTCGAAGACTTGTCAGAGCTGCTTATCTGGAAACGTCTTAATCGTCTATAGAACAGGCTATAATCTGTAACTAGGGTTCTAAGGATGGTTAGAGCTGCTTATCTAAAAGTGCCATAACCACCTAGTGAACCACTATAATTGAGTTTTGAGTCTGATTCTGATAACTGGTAGGTGCTACTGACACCTTTGGAATTTCTTTAGTCAACCTGATCAACTGACATCTCTGATTAACACTTGATATTCTAGAATTTTGTCTGAAACCAAACTAATAATAGTATGATTGATTTTCAATACAACCAGCAACATGGGAGTCGCCGAAACTGATAGAATCAAACAAAAATTTTGGTATGTAAACACTATTGAAAGATTCTAGTTTCTCTATATTCAAGACTAGGGCTATATTTCACATTACAGGAATAAGCAACAAAATAGTCACAAACTGGTGGAAAAATATCAACAATTAACATAAATGATATTTCACATGATTTAAGCAAGGTCTGACAAACAATTTCATCACATTCGAAAGTCTCAAGGCTAGAACCGATAGAGAAAACAAAGAAGGATTTTGGGGGCACAAGGGAAGAACTATTCCCTTGTTGAATTCCCACGTACAATGTGAAGAAACCCGAAGAATTTTCTTGAGAAACTGAAGAGAAATGAACGACCCTAGTTCTTGCTCTGGAATTCCTTGAGAGAAACTTTATGTTGTCTTCTGAAAATCTAAATGGGTAATAATGAGGAAGGAAACTGTTTAACCGCTCTAACAGTCTAAAAATATGCCTAAACAACGTATTTTAGCGTCTAGGAGGCTAGAAAATTACTAAAACACCCTTAGAAAATTCGCAGGAAAACTAACTGCCAGTCCCCCCATGAAGGACCTAACGGGTCGTGCCAAGTGACCAAAACTCGTGGTCACTTTCGTCAAGCACGCAGCCTAATTTCTCGCTATGGGTCACCACGAGGGACCCAACAGGTCGTAGTTGATGACCACGACTCATGGTCACCTCTCTTGGTGTCCACTGCCCAAAATTCCCTGGAGTCCCCATGGGCGACATCACGACTCGTGGTGTCCCAAACAAGTCATGGTGAGGACCCGTTGGGTACATTGCCTGACTTTTCCAACTTTCAATCCATCATTACCACGAATCACCCCACAACTCGTGGTCACACCCTTGGTCACCCATTTTCCAAATTTCCAATAAAGTTCTAAGTCCTCACCATGAGTCACATAACGACTCGTGGTCACCCCTCACGAGCCACAGAACGACATGTTCTATGAACTGGTGCAGAGTTTTCAGTTTTCTCTATTTTATGTGGGTCTAGTCTTTGAGTTTCTGGGGCATCACATCCCTTAACCTGTTGATTCCTCCACAAGACCTTTACTGAGGCTACTTCTTTGTTTCTTAGCTTCCGAACCTAATGATCACGTATTTCCACCGGAACATACTAATAACTAAGGCTATTCTTCACACCTACACTGTCTAACCGGGACAACCAAAGCCGGATCACCCAAGAACTTCTTTAAAAGTGACACATGGAATACCGGATGAACGGAAGCCAATTCTAAGGGAAACTACAACTCATAAGCTTCCTTGCCTACCTTTTTCACAATACACTACAGACAAATATAATGGGAACTGAGTTTCCTTTTCTTTCCGAATCTCATCACTTCCTTCATGGGAGATACCATCAGAAACATCCAATCATCAACTTCAAACTCAAGCTCTCTCCTCCTAACATTCACATAGGACTTTTGGTGACTCTAAGCTATTTTTAACCTGTCCCTTATAAGCGGAACCTTTTCCAAAGCCTCATGGACTGAATTTTGTCCTATCATCCCAGCTTCTCCGACTTCAAACCAACTAATAGATGATCTACACCTCCACCCGTAAAGAGCCTCAAATGGAGCCATCTGAATGTAGGAATGATAGTTGTTCTTATATGAAAACTCAATGAGAGGCAAATGATCATCCCAAATACCCTTTAAATTAATCACACACGCTCTGAACATATCCTCCAGTGTTTGAATAGTCCGCTCTACCTAACCATTCGTTTGCAGGTGAAATGTTGTGCTAAGCTTGACTTAAGTACCAAGTCCCTTCTGAAACGATCTCCAAAACTGGGAGGTAAACTAAGTACCTCTATTTGATATGATGGACAAGGGAACTCCATGAAATCAAACTAACTACCGAATGTAGAATTTGGCATAACCCTCCGCTGATCGGTAGTTTTGACCGATAAGAAATGAGCTTCTTTAGTTAACCTGTCTACTACAACCCAAAAAGAGTCATACTATCGGCGGGTACGAGGCAAACCTATAATGAAATCCATATTAATTTCCTCCCACTTACAAGTAGGAATGCTAACGTATTGAAGCACACATCTGGATCTTTGATGCTCGACCGTTACCTGTTGACAATTCGGACACTTAGCCACAAACTCCGTTATGTCCTTCTTTATGCCATTCCACCAATAGACTTACCGTAGGTCAGGGTACATTTTTGTGGCGCCTAGATGAATAGAATATCTGAAGCCATGATCCTCATACAACATCCGCTCCCTCAAGTCATCAACACCCAGTATACACAAATGACCCTGATATCTTAGTACACCATCTCCCTCTTAGGAAAAGACCTCCACTTTCCGATTCTGAAAAGTTTCCTTCAACTTGACAAAAGTAGGATCCTCATCTTATCTAGCTTTGATCTCGATTACCAAGGAAGAATCTAAACCATTCTGAAGAAGGACACCACCATCCATTGAGTCAACAAGACGAACTCTTAGTGGTGCAAGCCGATGCTCATCCTTCACTAACTCTTTCCTCTCCTTATCTACATGGGTCGCACTCCCTATATAAAGTCTGCTAAGAGCATCAGCCACCATATTAGTCTTACCAGGATGATAAAGTACACTCATATCATAATCTTTAAAAATCTCCAACCACCTTCTCTGACATAGGTTTATATCCTTTTGGGTAAACACGTATTGTAGGCTTTTGTGGTGCGTAAACACCTTCACATGGACCCCATACAGATATTGTCTCCAAATATTCAAGGTAAATACTACTGTTGCCAACTCGAGATCGTGGGTCAGATAGTTCTTTTCATAGACTTTCAGCTGCCTGGATGCATAGGCTATAACTTTACCATAATGCATTAATACACAACCAAGGTCTATCATTGAAGCATAACAATATACTACAAATCCATCGGTACCCTCAGGTAGGGTCAACACCGGTGCTAAGGTGAGTCGATTCTACAACTCTTGGAAGCTCTTCTCACAAGCCTACGACCATTAAAACTTCACTTTCTTTTGGGTCAACTTAGCCAATGGTGTTGCAATGGATGAAAACCCTTCAACAAACCTTTGGTAGTAACAAGATAAACCCAAGAAACTCTTGAAATTCGAAAGACTATCTGGTCTAGGCTAATTTTTCACCGCTTCTATATTTTGAGAGTCAACCTGTACACTCTCACTTGACACCACAAGGCCCAAAAATGCTACTAAGTCTAGACAAAACTCGCACTGGTTGAACCGAGCATACAATTGGCGATCCTTAAGAGTCTATAGCACCACCCTCAAATGAGCGGAATGCTCCTCTTCGCTTTGAGAGTATATGAGAATATCATTTATGAACACAATCACGAATATATGCAAATATGGCTTGAACACCAAGTTCATCAAATCCATAAAAGCTGCAGTGACCATACCTAGTCCTGAAGGCTATCTTCGGGATGTAACTCTCCCGAATCCTGAGCTGATGGTATCCGTATCTTAGGTATATCTTTGAAAATAACATAGCACCCTGAAGCTAGTCAAACAAGTCACCAATCTTGGGGAGGGATACCTGTTCTTGATGGTGACTATGTTCAATTGCCGGTAGTCAATGCATATCCGAAGGGAACCATCCTTCTTCCAAACAAAGAGGACTGGTGCACCCCACGGGGATTGGTTAGCTCTGATTAAACCCTTGTCTAAGAGATATTTCAACTGTTCCTTCAACTCCTTTATCTTAGTTGGAGCCATTTTGTACGGAGCAATAGATATAGGCAGCATATCGAGAAGAAGGTCAATACCAAAATCGATCTCCCACTCCAAGAAATTCAAGATAAATCATTTGGAAACACTTATATATATTCACACACTTCAAGAACTGACTAGATAGTCAGGGCTTCGATATAGCATCCTCAATCCTAACTAGATGGT
Source organism: Datura stramonium (assembly GCA_018107945.1). Taxonomy (NCBI): domain Eukaryota; kingdom Viridiplantae; phylum Streptophyta; class Magnoliopsida; order Solanales; family Solanaceae; genus Datura; species Datura stramonium. The sequence continues at coordinate 48,663 of JACEIK010002149.1, read as the reverse complement.
ACACGCAACACTTACAAATTATCTTTTTGGCCTTAAGGTATGAAATGAAGTGACCTACAGGCAGAGCTAAACTACCCTTCCACTCTAGGACTGGCTCACTCAGAAATCGAAACTCTATCACACGGGTTCTACAATTTACTGAAGCATAACACGCATGTAGCCAGTCTATGCCAAAGATAACATCAAAATATGCCATTGCTAGCTCTACAAAATTTGCTGAGTTGACTTTCTGAAGGATTGTGACAGGGAAATTTCTATATACCCGTCGAGCTATAACTGAATCACCAACTGGAGTTGAGACTGAGAAGGGTTCTGATAGGATTTCGGGACGTACTCTGAATATACTAGCAATTTAGGGCATCACAAAAGAGAAAGTAGCCCCTAGATCTAGCAATGCATATACATCAAGGTGGAATACTCATAACATACCAGTGACTACATCTAGGGAGACCTCCTACTCCAAATGAGATGCTAGGGCATAGAATCTGTTATGGCGTTGAGCACTACCTCCACTAGTGGATGCACCCTGCTGAGTTGAGAGTGTTGGTGGGGCAGCTCAGCTAGTGGCTGGGCCTCAACCCTTATCATGGCCCTTTCTGGCTGCTAGAAAATCTCTTAGCATATGTTCCATCTTCCCATACCCGAAACAAGCTCTTGAACCTGCTAAACACTGACTGGTGTGTCTTTGACCATACCTGCCACACACTGGAATGTTGGACTCAGCAAATCTGCTCACCTAACCTCAAGAGCCTGATGCCCGTCACCTTTGGTCGCGCCTAGGACTTGATGGCACACTCATAGCTAACGGCGCTAGGGCTAAAGATCTCTGGTGGGACTGCTGATGGTGCCCAACACCAAGTCTCTGCTGGGAGAATCCGAAGCTATAAGTCCTGGCCCTCTTGGTCTCTCTCTCCCTCTCACTCACTTGAATTGCCTCTATCTACTGGGAGTACAAAACTATCCAAGGAAATTCAATGTCCTGATGAAGTATCACGGTCCAAAAATCTTTGACCAAGTAGTCTTCTATCCCAATAACAAAATGACTCACTCGGGCACTCTAATATGCCACCATCTCAAGTGCAAACTTGGACGAGCGAGTGAACAATAAAGTGTACTCTTGAACTATCATCTTACCTTGCTTCAGGTTAACAAACTCAGCTTCTTTAATCTCCCTCATCTCACGAGGGAAGAACTGATCCAAAAATTCGGTATGAAACTCATCCCAACAAATGAGGCCTTATCCAACTGTCCTATTATACTTCCATTGCCTGTACCAGATGTGCGCAACCCCATTTAACTGATACGAGGCTACATCTGCGTACTCTTCCTGGTCCCCCCATGATCTGGATGATCTTCAGAACTTCATCAATAAACTCATGTGGATCCTCGTCCACCTTTGATCTAAAGAATTATGGAGGGTTCTTTCTTAGAAAATCTCTGACTTTTGTTGCTGCCGCATTCCCATTCATAGGGATATGTGCTACTGCCTGTTGGTTGACCTTGGAGGTCAAAGGTTGAGCTAGCATCTGTATGGCTGCCCTAAACTCTGTGTGGGCAACTTGCTCGGGTACGTTCTCCTCGATAGCTAGTGGGGCATGCTGGTGCCCATCTCCGTTGCCATTCTAGTGGCCAATATTGTTGCCATTTCTTCTTCCATTAACTCGGCGAGGAGGCATGATTCTGCAAATGCATATAGCATGAGTTAGAAGGATAGAGAAACATTTCATCGCACGACATAGATCAGGAAAGAAGGGAACATTTCCTAAAACATTTCATAGCCTCTTCATCATAGGTGTGGCGCGCTTCACATCCATGAAAATGGCTCTACGTAATGTGGATTTTAGACACCATAAGATACTTCCAAACCTAAGGCTATGATACCAAGTTTGTCATGACCCGAACAAGGCCCAGATTGATACACGGGACAAAGAATCCCGAGAGGCTTTAAGTTGACCCACGACATGAACATGATATCTAAAACTCAACATAAATAACCAAAAGTCTAACATACATATCAAGCTAATACCGAATCAAAATTGACAAGCTGATTTCTACATAATGTCTGAATAGCCTCTTAACATAATTCATGAGTTAATTGGACGACATCCCCAACTAGCTCAAAATTCTGTAATTGAAAGAACATAACTACAAATAACTAAATGTTCTCGAAGGATTAGGACTCACCAACACTGGTTTAGGGATGCGAACTCTGAGAATCGGCTAATGGTGGGGCTAAACCTGAATATCAATGCCTATATCATTTAATGATACAACATAGAGTATGCGGTCTGTACTTGGAATGTACTGACTATGCAAGGTAATTAAAACAACTAAGTAAGTAAAATCAGAGATCATGCATATCATAAACATTTCAACATAAGAGTCTGAGAGTAGGGCTTGCATGTTGCTATCTGAAAAACATGATTTGAATGTAGCAAAATATCATAACTAAATAGAATGACGCAAAGCTGAAAATTGATAATCATTAGTAAAACTAAACATTCGGTCAAACCTACTGAAAACATAATATTATTTAAAATAAACATGCATAACTAAAATCATGAGGAACAATGGGAGGCTCATCATATAACTGACATTATCACGATAGACCTTATATTGTCCCGACTATTACACTCAAGTGGGAATAGACGTCCAAAGTTTTGTCAGGGCTAAGGACGCTACCATGATATCGATATAAATTTGAAAGCCCCTTGGGGGTAGGGGAATCTCACAAGGGAGGTCCCAAATAATCTGAACATACCTATGTTGGCACATAGTTCTGAGGCAAAGGACTGACTGAACCTTAGACTACTTGATGCTCGACACTACTCCCAAAAACCTGCATATACTATCCATCATTTTCAACAAAGCTGACCATCGTCTAGTGATGAAGTTGAATTATGATATGACATACATATTTTGAAAACATTACATAAATAGTCTTGACTCAAACAATACCACAAGCTGAACAAGAGTGGGAGTCTAGACTCCAAAACCATGTGGTAAGCTAATAACATGAAATTTAGATAAATAATGAAACAAACTTGATCATATGGGTATGCCCAATTCTTAAATATGCTTGAAATAGACTTTGATTGCTCAAAACATGAACATAGACATGGGTAATTCAAAATCATACTTTCATCATGAACATCTCGTCATAATTAGAAGCATAGATCATAATCTTATCTTGTCATGAACTTCCATAAATAGGCATCTTATTTGATTAACTTTGAAATCATAATTTTTAACTGAAACCATTATAAAACATGCCCATAAAATATAATTCAACATTAGAAACATGCATAGAGAATACCCATGATAGATACTTAGAGAACTCACAAGATGGCTTAAAACCCCGTAGATTCATCAACTTAGAAATCACATGTAATTGAAGAGGGATTGGACATGGGAGTGGATGGATACACCCATTCATATCTATAGATACCTGGTTAAATCTGATTTCACAACCCTCTTGAGAGCCCAAAGGAATTTGGGGGAGAACTGGATAAATCTAAGCTTGATCAACCTTAGAAAACACTATGCTTGGATGCATGGAGGAGAATAGGATTAGAATGAACTAAATCCCCTTAAAACACACTTATCTGAGCTTAAAATGATGTAGTTTAGGTGTAAGGAACTTAGGAATTACGGAAAATCCCTTACTGAATTCGTAGGAAAAATCATACTGCCAGTCCCAACGAGGAATCGGATGATTCGTCAACCACACCACGACTCGTGGTGTGCATTTGTCACACCCCGAGCATATACCCTAGACGATACATGGAACATGGAGTTACAAGTAACCCCAAGTCGACCCCTGGTCTATCATAACTGGCATTCTTAGTAAACATATGAATATATACAGTGGAAGTTAAAGCAAAAATATAAACATATATAAGAATGAAGCTGATTTATAATGTTTGAAAACATTTGAACAGAACTACAAGTCTGAAAACTAAATCTGCATTTGAAAGCCACTACAATTGATGAGTTGCTGGGACAAGCCCCCAGCTAACTCCAAAACGAAATAGAAGAAAGAAAAATTGAGTAAAATAATCTTCATCCTCGAATGATGAGGACTCACCACCTAGAACCGTTGAAGTCTTCTAAGAGCAATCGGCTAGCGAGGCTAAGACTTAGATCCTACTGTGGTATCATAAAAGTATACAACATAAAAGTATACGTCAGTACTTTGAATGTACTGAGTAAGTGAGAGAACCGTACATAAGAAATAAAAGTTATGAACGGAAAAGACATACAATGACAAACTAAAGCTACTAAACTGAACAACCGAAATAACTGAGATGGTCTAAAGACGCTCTCTGATGATCAAGAACATGCCCAAAATCTTAGGTACTGATCTGAACTAATATGAAACTGAGCTAAGCTTACTAATGGGAAATTCTATAACCGACATATAAGCACGTGAGCTAGACGTGGAGTCTTATGTATACACCTGATTGGTAGGAGAACCCAATATACCTTGTCAAGATATAGAGGCATAAACTGGGTGATCACAAGAGTCTGGGGACATGAGGCCAATAAAACTGTAACCTACGGTGGCAAAGTAGTTTTGCGAACTTGGATGCATAAGAATCCCAATACATTTGGTGCTAAGTCTTTCTCCCACTGGATAATCCTACGCTAAATACTAAGTTGATATCTCAAAAATAGGGCCTAAGACTAGTCAGGGATACATCTCTGAAAGCACCCTAAGAGTCTTATCAGACCGAATTATGGAATTGGGTTCTAAGACTGGTCGGAGCTGCTTATCTGGAAGCGTCGTAACCATATAAAAAAAGGCTATAATCTATAACTGGGGTTCTAAGGCTGGTCAGAGCTGCTTATCTACAAGTGTCATGACCACTTAGTGAACCACTAAAATTGAGTTCTGAGTCTGATTCTAATGACTAGGAGGTACTACTGACACATCGGGAATTTCTGTAGTCAAACTGATCAGCTGACATCTCTGACTAACACTGGATATTCTAGCATTTTGACTAAAACCAAACTGACAATAGTCTGACTGATTTTCAATACAACCAACCAAATGGGAGTCCCCAATACTGATAGAATCACGCAAAAATTTTGATATGTAAACACTATTGCGAGATTCTAGTTTTTCTGTATTCAAGACTAAGGCTAGATTTCACATTATACAAATAAGCAACAACATAGTCACAAACTGGGCGGAAAACATCAATAATTAACAAAAATGTTCTTTCACATGATTTAAGTGATGTCTGACAAATAATTTCATCACATTCGAAAGTCCAGACTAGAACTGATAGAGAAAACAAAGAATAATTTTAGAGACACAAGAGAAGGACTATTCCCTTGTTGAATTCCCACATACCTAGTGAAGAAACCCGAAGAATTTCCTTGAGAAACTGAAGAGAAATGAATGGCCCTAGTTCTTGCTGTGAAAATCCTTGAGAGAAACTCTATGTTGTCTTATAAAAATCTTAATGGGGCAAAATGAGGAAGTAAACCGTTTAGCCCCTCTAATAGTCTAAAAATATTCCTAAAAAGATGTAGATTAGCATCTATGAGGCTAGGAAATTACTGAAACACCCTTAGGAAATTTGCAGGAAAATTGACTGCCAGTCCCCCCATGAGGGACCTAATGGGTCATGCCCAGTGACCACGACTCGTAGTCACTGTCGTCTAGTGCACTGCCTAATTTCTCTCTGTGGGTCACCACGAGGGACCAAACATTTTGTGGTGGACCACGACTCGTGGTTACTTTCTTCAAGTGCACTACATGATTTCTCTCTGCGAGTCACCACGAGGGACCCAAAGGGTCGTGGTTGGCGACCATGACTCGTGGTCACCTCTCGTGGTCTTCACTTCCCAAAATTCCCTGGAGTCCCCACGGGCGACACCACAACTCGTGGTTTACGAAGCGAGTCATGATGAGGACCCGTTGGATACACTGCCTGACTTTTCCAACTTGCAATACATCACTAACCACGGATCACCCCACAACTCGTGGTCACACCCGTGGTCACCCATTTTCCAAATTTCTAATCAAGTTACAAGTCCTCACCACGAGTCACTTAACGACTCTTGGTCACCCCTCACGAGTCACAAAATGACTCGTTCTATGACCTGGTGTAGATTTTCCAATTTTCTCTATTTTATATCCCAGGTCTAGTCTTTGAGTTTCTGGGACATTACAACATTCGTGGCCAACACTGGAAACTTATCTTCTGAGTGTCACTATGACTCATGTTGTACCCAATGACTCATGGTGACCAAGTAATGACCTGCACTGCTCAAATTTTCCACTTTAAGCCAACCTTTGACCAAAAGTGACCTAAAGACTCATGGTCCTGACTTTGACTCATGGCCTCACCCGTGGTCTACCCCAAATTAAAAAATCCAACCAAGTCTTTCCTTCACTCCACGAGTCACCTAAAAACTCGTGGTGCACCTCACAGGTCACTGGACGACTTGTCTTGTGACCTAGTGTAGGAAATTCTATTTTCTCTATTTCAACCCTTGAGTCTGATCTTAGGGAGGCTATTACAACATATACGTTATAGCTCAATTTAATCAATATTCAGTATAAGTTGGTCATTTCATGTTACCTTAGTCAGTTGTTCATTCCATTCTTATTGTATATATTACTTACTCAGTACATTTAAATTATTGATGTATACATTCTACGTTGTATTTTATTATGATACAGTTGTAGGTTCTCAGTCCTAGCACCGTTTGTAATTTCACTCCGATGATATCAGCAACATCATCATTTGGTGGGTCCTTATCTTTCGAGGACGATGGTTATTTGTTAGCTAGTTATTCTTTTAGTTAGACTTTAGAGTTAGCTGATGGCTTGTCCCAGCAACTAATCAGTAAGTAGTGGCTTTCAGACACAGTTGTTTAGTATTGTTTTATGTTATGTTTACACTTTCAGTAGTATTGATTACATAATTATTTTATAAAGTTTCCTCTTATGTTTAATGAGTTTACCAGTGTAATGATAGGCCATGGATTGGCTTGGGGTCACCTGTGGCACAAAGTACCGTGTCTCATCCAATGTAATAGAGAACTAGGTTTAGAGTATCCTAGGATGTCTAAAAGTTGCGCTAAGTAGTATCCTTGTCATAGGTGTAAAGCATGTCACACTTATGACGACGGAGGCTATGAAACATTATTAGGAAAATTCCCTTTTGTTCATACTACTCCTTATCATGCGTTGAAATTGAATCCCAAAATGTCCTCCGAACTCGTGCTTCATTTGTTTTAGTGAAAAATATGCCTCCAAAATGAGGAAATGAAAGGAGGGCTAGAAATTCCAACCAACCTGCCCCAACAGCTCCAGCATCCCCTCAGGACGACCAAGTATCCTCAACAGAATTTCGAGCGGCAATCCAGCTGCTGGCTCAAATGGTGACCAACCAAGTAAACCAGCAGGTGGTTCTAATGAATATAAATGGGTCTGCAACAGATTCAAGGGTTCAGGGCTTCACCCAAATGAACCCTCCAGCTTTCCACAGATTCAAGGTGGGAGAGGACTCGCAAGAGTTTGTGGATGAGGTGCGGAAGATCACCCCAATTATGGGTGTTAATTCCATGGAGAGTGCTGATCTAGCTGCCTACTAGTTGAAAGGGGTGGCTCAAATTTGGTAGAACAAATAAAAGGAAGGGAGGCCAGTTACAATAGGGCTAGTAGAGTGGGAAGAGCTCACAACTGCATTCTAGACATATTCTTTCCTCGGGTACTGAGGGAGGCCAAGGTTGCGGAGTTCATGAATTTAAGGCAGGGTAATAGAACCATGGAGGAGTATACGTTGGAGTTCACTCAATTGTCGAGGTATGCTCCAGAGATGGTAGCCGAACCAAGGGCATGCCCTTAAGGAGTGCAGATTCTTGATGCTCATCAAGGACATTGACCTCTCCAACCTCATCATTCATGCCCAGCAGATTGAAGAAGAAAAGTTAAAGGACATGGAGCGGGAGAACAAGCAGGCTAGAATAGGTTAGTCGGGTTATGGCCACCAGAGGTCCGATGGTAGTAGTTTCCAACAGTAGCAGCAATAGAAGACTCTACCACTCACATCAGCCAGCGCCCCTACTTTCCAGTCCCGCAAGGATTGAAAGGGTGGAGCATCTGGCTCTCAGTCCCAAAGTTACTGTGCAAGCAACTATTACCCTGCTTGTCTTATGTATAGCAAGAACCATCTAGGGGAATGCCCTATGGGCAAGGAGGGTTTCTTTGGATGTGGGCAGTTGGTTCATAGGTTAAAAGAGTGTCCTTCAGCAGGAAGGGGGAGAGATCACTCTACTTCAGCAACCCCAGCAGGTCATCCATCTCAGCAGGGTAATACTTCAGGTATGGATGGCAGTCAGTTCCAAACCGCTTTTACGCTTTGTCCTCTCTTCAAGATTAGGAGAGCTCATCTGATGTAGTCACGGGTATGTTATATCTTTTCCACCTAGATGTATATGCCCTACTAGATTCAGGAGCCACGCTATTGTTCGTTTTCCTTATGTAGTTGTTTAGTTTGAAATCAGTCCAGAAGTTCTCTCAAAACCATTCTCAGTCTCTACCCCACTTGGTGAGTCGGTTAAAGCCAGTCGGGTATATAGAAACTGGCCAAACTCAGTGTTGAATAAAGTCATTCCAACTGATCTGGTAGAACTAGACATGGTCGATTTCGACCTCATTCTTGGAATGGATTGGTTACATTTTGGTTATGCCTCAGTTGACTGCAGAACTAGAGYTGTCAGGTTTTCATTCCCCAATGAGCTAGTCTTWGAATGGATGGGTAGTGTTTCAATGCCTAAGGGTCGGTTCATTTCCTACCTTAAGGCAAGGAAGCTCATTTCAAAAGGATGCATCTATCACCTAGTTAAGGTCAAGGATTCTACCTCCGAGATCTAAACTATTCAGTCAGTTCCAGTTTAAGGCGAATTCTCTGAAGTGTTTCTCGAAGATCTTCCTGGAGTCCTCCCGAGCGAGAAATAGACTTCGGTATAGACCTTCTTCTAGAAACTCAGTCCATCTCTATTCCTCCTTACAGAATTACTCCAGCTGAGCTTAAGGGAGTTAAAGGAACAAATGAAGGACCTTTTAGATAATGGTTTCATTAGGCCCAACATCTCTCCGTGGGGCGCTCCAGTGTTGTTCATGCAACAGAATGATGGTACCCTCAAAATGTGTATTGACTATCGTCAATTGTACAAGGTTACATTTAAGAACAGGTATCCCCTACCCAGGATTGATGACTTTTTTTATCAGCTTCAGGGAGCAAATTTTTTCTCTAAATTAGATCTTAGGTTGGGATATCATCATCTTAGAGTCAGGGAGTGTGACATATCAAAAATAGTCTTCATAACTCGGTATGGTCACTATGAATTTGTGGTCCTGTCCTTCGAACTAACTAATGCCCTAGTAGCTTTCATGGACTTGATGAACAAGATATTCAAATAGTATCTAGACATGTTCGTCATTGTATTCATAGAGGACATTCTTGTATATTCTATAAATGAGGAGGAGTATGATAACCATCTGAGGATAGTGTTGCAAACTCTCAGAGACCACCATCTATTCGCTAAATTTAGCAAATGTGAATTTTGGCTGAAGTCTGTGGCTTTCCTTTATCATGTGGTTTCAGGCGACGGTATTCATGTAGATTGTCAAAAGATAACAGTGGTGAAATACTGGCCAAGGTCCACTTCCCCAACAGACATCAACAGATAACAATGGTGAAAGATGGCACACTCATAGCTAACGGCGCTAGGGCTAAAGATCTCTAGTGAGACTGCTGATGGTGCCCAACACCAAGTCCCTGCTGGGAGAATCCGAAGCTATCAGTCCTGGCCCTCTTGGTCTCTCTCTCCCGCTCACTCACTTGAATTGCCTCTATATACTGGGAGTACAAAACTATCCAGGGAAATTCAATGTCCTGATGAAGTATCACAGTCCGAAAATCATTCACCAAGTAGTCTTCTATCCCAAGAACAAAATGACTCACTTGGGCACTCTAATATGCCACTATCTCAAGTGCAAACTTGGACGAGCGAGTGAACAATAAAGCGTACTCTTGAACTATCATCTTACCTTGCTTCAGGTTAACAAACTCAACTTCTTTAATCTCCCTCATCTCACGAGGGAAGAACTGATCCAGAAATTCGGTATGAAACTCATCCCAACAAATGAGGCCTTCTCCAACTGTCCTATTATACTTCCATTGCCTATACCAGATGTGCGCAACCCCATTTAACTGATACGAGGCTACATCTGCGCACTCTTCCTGGTCCCCTCATGATTTGGGTGATCTTCAGAACTTCATCAATAAACTCATGTGGATCCTCGTCCACCTTTGATCCAAAGAATTACGGGTGGTTCATTCTTAGAAAATCTCTGACTTTTGTTGCTGCCGCATTCCCATTCATAGGAATATGTGCTACTGCCTGTTGGTTGACCTTGGAGGTCAAAGGTTGAGCTAGCATCTGTATGGCTGCCCTAAACTCTGTGTGGGCAACTTGCTCGGGTACGTTCTCCTCGATAGCTAGTGGGGCMTRCTGGTGCCCATCTCCGTTGCCATTCTAGTGGCCAATATTGTTKCCATTTCTTCTTCCATTAACTCRGCGAGGAGGCATGATTCTGCAAATGCATATAGCAYGAGTTAGAAGGATAGAGAAACATTTCATCGCMCGACATAGATCAGGAAAGAAGGGAWCATTTCCTAAAACATTTCRTAGCCTCTTCATCATAGGTGTGGCGCGCTTCACATCYATGAAAAWGGCTCTACKTAATGTGGATTTTAGACACCATARGATACTTCCAAACCTRAGGCTATGATACMAAGTTTGTCATGACCCGAAMAAGGCCCAGAWTGATACACGGGACAAAGAATCYCGAGAGGCTTYAAGTTGACCCACGACATKAWCATGATATCTAAAACTCAACATAAATWACCARAAGTMTAACATACATAATAGCGAAAGTCTGCATACATATCAAGCTAATACCGAATCAAAATTGACAAGCTGATTTCTACATAATGTCTGAATAGCCTCTTAACATAATTCATGAGYTAATKGGACGACATCCCCAACTAGCTCAAAATTCTRTAATTRAAAGAACATAACTACAAATAACTAAATGTTCTCGAAGGATTAGGACTCACCAACACTGGTTTAGGGATGCGAACTCTGAGAATCGGCTAATGGTGGGGCTAAACCTGAATATCAGCACCTGTATCATTTAATGATACGACATAGAGTATGCGGTCAATACTTGGAATGTACTGACTATGCAAGGTAATTAAAATAACTAAGTAAGTAAAATCAGAGATCATGCATATCATAAACATTTCAACATAAGAGTCTGAGAGTAGGGTTTGCACGTTGCTATCTGAAAAACATGATTTGAACATAACAAAATATCATAACTAAATAGAATGACCTAAAGCTAAAAATTGATGATCATTAGTAAAACTAAACATTGGGTCAAACCTGCTGAAAACATAATATTAGTTCAAATAAACATGCATAACTGAAATCATGAGGAATAATGGGAGGCTCATCATATAACTGACATTATCACGATAGACCTTATATGGTCCCGACTATTACACTCAAGTGGGAATAGACGTCCAAAGTTTTGTCAGGGCTAAGGACTCTGCCATGATATCGATATAAAGTTGAAAGCCCCTTGGGGGTAGGGGAATCTCACAAGGGAGGTCCCAAATAATCTGAACATACCTATGTTGGCACATTGTTCCGAGGCAAAGGATTGACTAAACCTTAGCCTACTTGATGCTAGACACTACTCCCAAAAATATGCATATACTCTCCATCATTTTCAACAAAGCTGACCATCGTCTAGTGATGAAGTTGAATTATGATATGACATACATATTTTGAAAACATTACATAAATAGCCTTGGCTCAAACAATACCACAAGCTGAACAAGAGTGGGAGTCTAGACTACAAAACCATGTGGTAAGCTAATAACATGAAATTTAGATAAATAATGAAACAAACATGATCATATGGGGTTGCCCAATTCTTAAATATGCTTGAAATAGACTTTGATTTCTCAAAACATGAACATAGACATGGGTAATTCAAAATAATACTTTCATCATGAACATCTCGTCATAATTAGAAGCATAGATCATAATCTTATCTTGTCATGAACTTCCATAAATAGGCATCTTATTTGTTTGACTTTGAAATCATAATTTTTAACTGAAATCATTATAAAACATGCCCATAAAATATAATTCAACATTAGAAACATGCATAGAGAATACCCATGATAGATACTTAGAGAATTCACAAGTTGGGTTAAAACCCCGTAGATTCATCAACTTAGAAATCACATGTAATTGAAGAGGGATTGGACATGGGAGTGGATGGATACACCCATTCATATCTATAGATACCTGG